>VWZE01006670.1:5912-17476 GCA_013396675.1 Eubucco bourcierii | reverse complement strand
GGAGGGGTGTCGTCTCCGGTGGGGTGGTCTGTTTGCCTGAGGGCGTCTCCGGGAGGCCCTCGCTTCGTGGGATCCCGTGGGCCTCGCTGGGTGCGCCGGGACTTGCACAGGGCATCACGGATGGGGCGACCGCCTCTTGTCCTGGGGAGTGGCTCTCTTCCTCCACCAGCGCGATGGGCTCCGGCGCTCCCCTAGCGAACTACTGTACCGGTGGGGCTGGAACCGGGGCCTCGGCGGTGGCTGGGCCTTGTCTCTGACCGAGCATCGCGCCTGCCGCGCTGCCCCAGCAGCTGCCATTCGGTAGTGCTGGGCTGCGGTTCCCGCAGCAGAGGTGTCGGGTGCTGCTGGTGCTGCCGTGGGGCAGCCTGTAGCCCGGGGTAGGAGCTGCAGCCGAGCCGAGCTGAGGCTAGCAGGGCTGCAGCCTGGAGGGGCGAGTGCTGGGGAGGGCATCCCACGGGCAGCCGGCGGGGCAGACGCCGCTGCTGACGCCGCTGCTGTGCTGTCACTGTCTCCCGAGCACTGGGACATAGCAGTTGAGGTCCCCTGATGAAAATGTCTCTCCTAGGCCCCGGTGATTTTATCCCTGATCCTTGCCTTCCCTTCAGTCGTGTGCCTCCTGAGTGGCACAGCCCCGTGCGTCCCTGTCCCTGTCCTGCCCCCAGAGGCAGAGGCCCCCAGAGGCAGAGGCACGGAGCAGTTAGTGCCGCTCTGGGATGTGTAATGGGTTTGTTTGTTTTGGCTTTTTCTGTCTTTGTTTTTTTCTTGGAAGCACTTAATATATTGTCTTCTATTTCCGTTTCCCTCTGCCACTTGAGGTTTCAAAAAGACACCAACAAAGATTGGTTCCGAAGTGTCGGACAGGGCAAAATGTTTTGAAACCCCTTTAGAGCTAGGTTGAAATGCTCCTGCTTGGTAGCCAGTGGCTTTCCAAGTCTGCCATGGCTCTGGGCACATGCAGGCAGCATCACCTGGCACATGAGCTGCAGCTGACCCGGGTAATGCAGACTGTTGTGTCTTGGGAGTTGACCTCAGCACTGGGAAGGCTTGAAGGCTGAGAGCCAGGGAGAAAGGTCTGCCTGGTGTGAGGCCACATGCACCCAAACTTTGCCTTTTCTATCTGCACTGTGGCTGTGGAGAGAGCAGGAGAGCTGCCTCGTGGAGTGCCCAAAGGAGGAGATGCTGCTGGGAAGGTGTTCTGAGAGGATGCTCCCTGCTAGCAGAGGCTGGCGTCTGTCTCCTGTGAGCAGAGGAGGGGCTTGCCTGTGAAGTGCTGGCTGAGCACACAGGTGCTCTGTATCTGCCCTCACTGACGCACCCAGGGGCAGAGAGGCTGCTTGTGCAGGGCCCGGGTCATGAAGTGCCATCTTTGTGGGGTCTTGCTAGGCACCAGGAGTGGAAGGAGGTGAAGACAAAGCCAGGGAAGGGTAGAAAGAGGAGCTGCCATCCTGTCTTTCTACCCAGCAACTGACACAGTGGCTCTGACCATGGTGGATGCTGAGGAGGAGGAGGCTGCTGCCTGTGACGGTGCCTATGGACACCTATGGGTCTCTACCTTTGAGGACTTCTCCCCTTGACTTTTACCTGCTGCTGTCACCAGCACTGTGCTTTGGCAATTCCCCCTCCTCCCACCCTGAGCAGCAAGACTTTGATAATTTTCACCTGAAATGACAAAGGTCAAGGTGAGGCACTCCTTTGCCCTGGCCACCCACAGCAGGTGCCAGAGCTGTGCAGCTGCTTCTGAAAGCCTCCAAGCTTGCCCCACGGCCTCTGCTTACTTGGGCCTGTGGCATGTGTGCCCCATGCCGAGGTGTCTGACCCCACAGCTGGAGAGTGTGTGGCATCAGAGCAGTAAGTGGTGGGCTGAAGGGGAAGGATGGAGCTGGGGTTAGTTTCTGCAGGTGGCTGAGTGTCCCTGGGCTCTGCTGATGGCCTGCTGGACCTGGCCTGCCTCTGTGCAGGTCAGCCTGTGTGTGGGAAGAGCAGAGCATGCACATGAGGCTTTGTGCATGTTCAGGGGTTGCTTTGCAATGCAGCTTCTGGCTCTGCCAGTACCTTTTCCCCTTGTACTGTCCCCCAGTGCCCCCCCCAGTGCCCAGAAACCAGCTGCAGCCTTGCCCTCTGGTTGGTCTCCCTGGATATATTTGCAGCCATGCTGCGCAGATATGTGCCAGTGCTGTGTGTCCTCAGTGCAGGCAGGTAGCCACTGACATTAGTGGTCTGCAGTGCTCAGACACACACAGGGCTGGATGCTGCTGCTGAGCTCACCCCATGTTGCAGGCCCAGGTCCAGCACAACCTGGGCAGAGGAGAGTGGCAGAAGGGTGGGGTGGTGCTTTTATGGAGCTGCTGAGTGGGAATAGCAAACACCCTGCCCCTCCTGGCACGCAGCATGGCGTCACCCTGGCACTTGTGGCAAGAGGCACCAGATCACCTCTTGCATATTTTTCAGTCCTGATAAATGTGTCCTGAATGTCCTGTGTCTCGTGGGGCTCCTACAGAGGTGAAGATCAGCCGTGGCTCACCTCTCCACCATGTCAGGGCCAAGCTTCCCAGACAAGTTTTGGCTACCCAGGATGTGGAGACAAGGTAGCTGTGAGCCGGGGGCAAGGGCAGGAGCACTGCTTGCTGGGCAGTATCTGCTGGTAGTTGTTTCACAGGCAGCTCCAGCGTGCAGCGCTGGGGTCCAGCGGGAGCTGGGAGCATCCCATCCTGGGGTAACCCTGCCTGTGTGGGGAGGGAGCTGGTGGGTTTGCTTTTGAGCCTAGCTGCTCATGGGTTGGTAGCTCTCTGGGAAACCCCTTGCTAGGACAGTGTTGTGGTTGCTCTCTGGGACTGAAGCAGCTCTTGTGTCCCTCACTTGGCTGCCTCCAACCTGTTCTCTGTTTCCTATCATGTCACTGGGCTTTTCCCAGCCCCTCCAGCAGCAGGACTGCTCCAGCAGAATTTGGAAAGCACCCTCCCAAGGAGTGCCCCGTCTGAGCTGGGGATGTCAGAGAGTTCCACCCTTGGGTTGCATGCAGGCAACACAGTTACTGGCATGGTGGTGGCACCCAAAAGTTGCCCTTCTGCCATCCCCTGATACCAGTGATGGGTAACATTGCTTTTGCCCTTTACTGTCTGCCCGGTCCTGGGCAGTGTGTCCTCCATGCTGAACTCATGCAGCAGGGTGTCGCAGGAGGGATGCAAGCCCCTGTGGCAGGGAGCAGCAGTCCTCTTGGTGTGGGGTGTGCAAAGGGTCTGTGCCCCTGGTGGCATCTGGGACAGTTCAGTTGGGGTGAGGGTTGTAGTGCCCAGCTCAGCAGCTTTTGAGGGGAAGTAGCCCATAATAGCAAAGAGGATTGACACAGCAGCTGTACCTGCTGGTACCTGCTGGGTACTGCTCTGGGGTCTATGAGCTGGCATCTCCACTGATCACTGGCAGTGGAACATCTTCTGTGAGGCCAGGCTGAGGGAACTGGGGCTGGCAGCAGAGGAGCCTGAGGGCTGCCCTCAGTGCTAAAGATGTGCAGGGCAGTGTGGGGAAGATGCAGCCAGGCTCTGCTCAGGGGTGGCCAAGGCCAAAGACAAGGGGCACTGGGTGCCAGTTGGAGCAAAGGAGGTGCCACAGGAACAGGAGGGAAAACATTTTCCCTGTGAGGGTGTGGGAGACCTGGAGTAGGCTGCCCAGAGAGGTTGTGGAGTCTCCTCTGGAGACTGTCAAGACCAGCCTGGATGTGTTCCTGGGTGCCCCTGCTCTGCCAGGGGGGTTGGACTGGACAAGCTTTCGAGGTCACTTCCAACCCCTAATGTTCCATGGCTCTGGGATCTAAGATCTCATGGGAATCCTGGGGCAGAATGAGCTGTGCCACAACTCCTGCACAGCTGCAGCCCACTCCAGTGTGAGGTGACAGGAGGAGAAGAGGCTGAAGCTCACCTCCTTCTGCTCTGGAAAACTCTGGTGCAGGTCACTGCGTACAAAAGTGCTGCCTTGGTGTCAGAATCCAGGTTTCGTATGAAATAAACCTTGCCCATGACTGACTCTTTCTGTGTTTCCCTCTGCCAAGCAGGAAGGCAGGTGGGGGTTCTGGGTGCCCCTTGCATGGGGCAGCTGTGATTGGCAGGGTTCTGGTGACCTCCATGTTAAGCAGCAGACTCTGCCCACCAGGTGACAATTCTTCATGGCCCTGTGGAAGAGGAAGAGGCTGCATGTGGGCTTTGTGTGTGTGCTGCTGGGCAGGTTTTGTGTATTGCCTTTTTTCACCCAGTTGTTAAGTACTAATGCACCTTTGGCAGCTGGGTGCAGGAGGTGGATGCCCAGGCAGGGCTGGCTGGAGAGGCAGGAGTCCTGGGCTGCAACAAGAGCAGTGTGGGCAGCAGGGCAAGGGAGGGGATTGTGCCCCTTGGCTCTGCTCTCCTCAGACCCCAGCTGCAGTCTCTGTGTGCAGTTCTGGAGCCCCCAGCACAGGAAGGCCATGGAAGTGTTGGAGCCAGTGGAGAGGAGGCCACTAAGATGCTGAGAGGGCTGCAGCAGCTCTGCTGTGAGGACAGGCTGAGAGAGTTGGGGCTCTGCAGCCTGGAGAGGAGAAGGCTTCCAGGAGAGCTTGGAGTGGCCTTGCAGGATCTGAAGGGGGCTCCAGGAAGGCTGGGGAGGGACTATGGACAAGGGCTTGGAATGCCAGGACAAGGGGAATGGGTTTGAAGTGTCAGAGGGNTGTGCTAGTGGGAGGTGTCCCTGCCTATGGCAGGGGGTTGGCACTGGCTGATCCTTGAGGTGCCTTCCAACCTTCCCATTCTATGATTCTACAAAATGCAGAGCCCCCAGCCCCTCTCCCATGACTGCCTCTCAGGTGCAGCCCCCAATGCATTTCTGGGCAGTGTACTGTTGCAGCCAGCTCTGCAGCTGGGGCAGCAACCTGCACAGCCTCCTGCACTGCTGGGGCTCTACTGTGCAGCCAACCGTTGCCTGCACTGCTGAGCTGCTCTGCCCTGGTTTGCAAGAAAAGCTCCAAGCCACATCCAAACCTCCCGGCTGTGGGGAAGCTTTCTAGGCAGGTTTTACAGCAGGGGTGAGCTTGGTTCCCCCTTATTGGGACACGGGGGGGTAACTGCAGTTACTCTGCAGAGTGTGCCCGAGGGACAAAACCCGGGGCAGCAGGAGAGCTGCCCGGGTGGGCTGTGGCGGTGCTGGCAGCTTCCCTGGTGCTGCAGCTGCTTGCCACCCAGCAAACCTTGGGAGGCAGTCCTGGGCCAGCAGGCCCTGGCGCCTCCACCCTCTGCTTGCTACCTGACCTTTACTCTCAGCTGAAGGTCGGGCTCCTGCCGCAGCTGGTGCTGCGGTGGTGACTGCTCCTGGCAGGGAAGTGGCAGCAGCTTCTGGAGTGTGCCCTGGAGGTTCTCTGCTGCCAGGATGTAGGAGTGAAAGGTGAATTCCTCCTCCTAGCTCCTCTTCCATCATCGAGGCTGTGCTTTGCCTGCCCTTCCCCAGGTCACCTGAGAAGAGGGATGGGGGAGTCCCTCGGCAACTGTGGTCCTGCCTTGCTGCTCTAGCTTGTGGGTGAGGGTCTTGGGGAGGGGCTTTCTCTGCACGTTTTGGGCTGCTCTGTAGGCCAGCGGCTTGCTGAGCTCTTCCTTCACTGAGCTGCAGCTTAATAGCAGTGGAGATCTTGTCAGCCCTCGCCTGAGCTGCCTTGGCAGAGGTGCAGGGTGGGTTTGGGAGCAGCTGGTGCCCTGCCCGAGCTCCTGCAGGGTGCTGCGGCCCCTTCGGCTTCATCTTCTGCATGGGGGGATGGAGAGACTCAGGGGCAGGTGCCCCAGGCGACGGCTGGCATCTCTCACAGCGCTTACGCGCTGCAGCTGGCTTGGTGTGGGGCTGTGGCCAAGGCCTGCCTGCTCTGACCCCCCCTCTCCCTGCAGAGTACAGCCGCTTCGAGTCCAAGATCCACGACCTGAGGGAGCAGATGATGAACAGCAGCATGAGCTCTGGCTCTGGCTCGCTGCGGACGAGTGAGAAGAGATCTCTCTATGTCCGGTAAGCTGGGTGCCCCTCGTGGTGCCCGTCGCCACCCTGCCTGCTCCTGGCGGCCGCAGGTGGGTGGGATGTGTGTCCCCGCGGGGGGATGGTTCAGCTGGGCAGTGCATCCTCCCGGATGGGTGTTCTGGAGGCCAGGAGAGTGAGGGCAGTGGATGCTGAGGAGGGTGGTGATTTGTACTGCTCTGCTGGCGCTCTGTGCTCAGTGCCTCTCCCGAGGACTGCTCTGCTCCAAAGCCTACTGCTGCCCAGCCCACTGAGGAGCACTGGGAAGTGGGAAAATGCCAGGCATCCAGTGCTGCTTTTATTGCAGGCAGCTTGGGGCAACACTCAGGAAGCTCTCCTTGAACCACTCCTTGCTAACAGGCTTCTCCCTGTCTCCTCCCAGCATTCCTGCAGCAGGATCTGGCCGGAGGAGAGATGAGCTCTTAGGAGGATTATTGCTCTGAGCCCTCAATGTGCTCTTGGTCTGGAGCCAGGTGCAAGGCAGGCAGGGGTTAAGCAGCCATGCAGCCCTTAACTGCTGCAAGTCCTTGTCTCCAGAGCAGCCCTGCTCACTGCCTGCCTTCTGCCACCTCCTGCCTGCCACAGCGTGAGCAGAGTGACAGCTAATGAGTAATTTTAACTTGCTAATTAAAATAATCCTGTAAATCCTTGGCCTGCACAGCCTGTTGCAGGTGGGGGCAGGCAGGAGCTAGGGATGCTTCTTTGCTGTGGAAGGATGAGGAGGGCTAAGGCTGCGTTAGCCTCAACCTACATGTCCCACTGCATAGCTGCTCCATGCAGAGGGACTTCAGGCTGTCACTGGACCCAGTGCAAGCCTGCCTTGTGAGGAGAGGAGACCTGCAGCACTGCATCCCTGCAGTTCATGCCTCCCACAGGGTTCTGCAGGCACCTTGCTGTGTTTAGAACCTCAGGGCTCTGTGTTAGGAGTGTGCCACAAACTGGGCACCCTCTTAAACTTCTTTTTGGTCTGCTTCTGTCCCATGCACACTGTCGTGGGTGGAGGAGAGTTTAGGCTGAGTTGAGCCCAGGAGCTCTCTGCCTGGAGAGGTGCTGCATGCACTGGAGCATGCCTGTGAACCAGAGAGCTACCTGCTGCTTCCAGCTCGCTGTGTCTCTTGCTGCATCACTGCACGTGGCTTTGGTGGCACCTCTGCAGCATTGCACCCAGGTGGCTTCAGACAGGAACTGGACCAGTGCCTTGCTGAGAGGATGATGCCCAGGAGAGCTTTCTCCCAGCATGGCCCCTCCTGGAGCTCGCGGGCTGTGGCCATGCACCCAGAGAGGTGCCTGGCAGAGCTGCAGCACCAGGGCTGCCCCAGCCCCGCCCCAGCTGGGCGGGGCAGTTTCGAGCAGAGTTTACTCGAAACCAGCCGAGCTGCTGCAGTGTGGACAGGACATCAATTACAGGACTACCCAACTGCTTGAGTCATGCCTGTGACCGCCTCGCGTGGCACCCCCCACGCTGCCCCGGGCCTGCAGCCTGCCCCCCGGCTGCCTGCCGCAGCCCATCCGCGGGAGTTGGCACCTGCCAGGTGCCTCGGAGCCGGAGAGGTAGAACTGGACGGGGCTGAGCACGTTTGTGTGCCGACTGCTCCTGCCCCTCCTGCTGCCGAGCAAAGTCTGCTAGCGCTGAGGCCCTGCCAGGAGGGATGGGGGGTGGGCGGACCTTGTGCCTGGGCACTGGGAGGAGCCTGTGCCAAGTCCCTAGCTGCTCCCCTGCCCTCCAGCCAAACCATCTGCTCTCCTGGCAAATCCTGCACTGTTGCACGAGTGGTCTGGGGGCAGAACAGAGTGACCGTGCTGCCATCTGGCTCCTGCACCCTGCCTGCCCTGAGGAGTGCCCAGCTATGCTGGGTCCTGGGTGTTGGCACAGCCGGGGGCTGGTGTCGGAGCATCGTGCCTTGGGGCCACAGATCTGCCTCTGCTCTGCATGTGGTATCCAGGCCTTGCACAAATCTCGCTGTGCCTGCCCTGGGCTGCCAGCAGCTGCTGAGGGAGGAGAGCGAGCCATGGCACCGGCACTGCTCTGCAATGCAGGGTGTAGGTAGGGCACCCTGCTGCCCGCCTCGGCTCAGGAACCGACCTGACCAGTTTCCTGGCACCTTGGCTCATGCTCTGCTCCCGACAGTGCTGGCCTTGCAGGGGCCTGCTGACCACACACAACCTTATCTTTTGGCCAGAAGCTGCTTGTAAAGGTTTCTTACCTCTGGCCACAGCAACCCTGTGGTGCCCCACTGCTGGCTGCAGCATGCTGGGGCCACACTTGGGTGCAGAGAGACAGAGCATGAGAGGTGCTGCAGCCTGTAGCAAACTGGGAGAGGGGGAGCAACGTGGTGGCTGGATGTGCCTGGCTGCAAAGAGCCCTCCCCAAGCCACAGGGTAGCTGCTGCTCTTCTTCTCCCCACTGAGACTAGCTTCCATGACCCAGTCCCAAATGACCTGAAAGATTTTGCTACCCAGTGCTTCCCTGGCAGCACTGGAGCAGGGGTCTGGCTGAAGAACTACCCTCCCAGCTCTGCTGCTCCACATGGTCCCTTGGTCCTCCATCTGCACCTTTGTCCTTTCACATCCCCTAAGGGGTCCACGCAGTGGAAGAAGGCAATAGGCAAGGCAGAAGGTGTCTGTCCTGGTTGAAGAAGGCTCATTAGTGCCAGGATTGAACCAGCAGGCAGACAGCAGTTGTGGTGCCCAGGGTTGTGTAGGTCTGGGAGGCAAGCAGAGCCAATGTCCCAGGAGCAAACACAAGAGCTGCCAGCAGCAGTGCTCTTGTCACTCTTCCCTTGTTTTGGTATGAAGCAAATAGAGTGTGAGATCTGACCTGGGGAGAATGAGTTCATGTGAAGCCAGTGCCAGCAGCTCGTGGGCACAGGCTGCAGTGCTGTGTGGCAGGAGCGTGCAGGGTAGGCACCTGTCTGTTCTGTAGCTGCTTAGTGTAACAGGAGCATAATTTTACACTAAAGAAACTTTTCAGGGGTCTGAAAAGGCTCGGTTGTGAACTGTCCAGGTCTGGACTCCTGTCCATGCTCACAGCTTCCTGTGGCCTCTCCCCATGCAACCACCCACAGCAGTGGGTTCTGATGTTCCCCTGTGCGGCTCCTTGGCCCTGCAGCTGCTGGGGAGAGGTGGTGAAGAGCAGCCCCCAGCCCACCTCCCTGCTGCCCTCCTGCATGCCACAGGGGTCTTGGATACCCCTTGAGCTTTGCCTGCTGGCCAAGCACCGCTGTCTTCAGTGCTTCCCTGCCTCTTGGGGCTGAGGCCAGAGGCCAGCTGTGGTGGTCTGGCACTGTTAGTCCTGCACTGCATGCTCGGGAACTTGTGCCCACCAGCAGGAGGTCTGTGCTGTGCCTGTGAGCTCTGCTCGCCTTGGCAGGAGCCTTCCCCAGAGGCTGGCTTTGAATCCTTTGCGGTGGGCAGGTGGCGGTGCCACAGGGTGGTGGCAGTGCTGCTGCCTTTCTGCCAGTGGTGCTGGAGGAAGGCGTTGCCACTTGTGCTCCTCCGCAGAGCCCTCTTTGACTACGACCGGACCCGGGACAGCTGCCTGCCCAGCCAGGGCCTCAGCTTCTCCTACGGGGACATCCTGCACGTCATCAACGCCTCGGACGATGAGTGGTGGCAGGCCAGGCTGGTGACGCCCCACGGCGAGAGCGAGCAGATCGGCGTCATCCCCAGCAAGAAGAGGTGAGCCCCCAGCAGCCCCCACCCCTGCAGGGCTCTCCACAGACTCTGCAAGGCCTGCAGCCCTCAAAGCTCTGCCTAGGATGTGGTCTTGTGGCCCCAGCTCACCTGCCCCTTCAGTGCTACAGGCAGTGGTTCCAGGCTGCACCTGGGGAGACTCAGGCTAGAGCTCAGGAACTATTTCTGCTCCAGGAGGGCTCTCAAACATAGGAACAGGATGCCCAGGACACTGCTGGAAACATCATCCCTGGGGGTGTTCAAGCACTTAGGGACATGGTTTGGTGTCAGCCTTGTGGTGCTGGGTTGAAGGTTGGACTGGATGGTCTTGAAGGTCTCTTCCAGCCTCCTACACTCTGTGGCTGTGCAGTGGGAGGGACACCCTGCTTGCAGCCTGGGGTTGTGTGCCAGTCTCCCTGGGGAGATGTTCCATAAAACTGGGTGAGACTTCAGGTGAGGAGAGGAGCACTCAGCCCCCTCCTTGGTCCCTGTGGAGACAGAGACCTGGCATTTATCAGTCTGGAGCTCAAGTGAGAGCAGTCACAGCAGTTAACTGCAGGCTGCTCCTTGTGTCCCCTGACAACCTGCCCAAGTCTGCAAGCCAGGTCCCAGGACATGGGTGGTCAAAGGGAGCAGACAACCTGGCTGCTGTCACTGCCTTCAGGTCTGCAGAGCCAGCCTCATCTCCATCCTCCATCCCTTGCCTCCTGGGAAGGCTGACTTGCCCCTGTGTGGCTCCTCTAGGCACTACCCTTGGCCAGACCTTGGGCAGGTGGCTCCACTTCTGTGTCTGAGAAGGAGCTACCCTTCTGCAGCAGATCCACCACTCAGGTGCACAGAGCCCTCTATGTAGGCTCCATGCCAGCTCCCAAGCAGGTGGCATGGAAAGCACATGGTGGGACTAGCAGCTTTCTCCTCTTTACCTTCCCATCAGGGTGGAAAAGAAGGAAAGAGCACGGTTGAAAACAGTGAAGTTCCACGCCAGGACTGGCATGATTGAGTCCAACAGGGTAAGTGCCGAGCTGGGGCACCTGGAGCCATTAGTGATCAGGGGCAGGATGAGCCTCAGCAGCCAGAGCTCCAAGTGATGCTACTGCAGCAATCCCAAAGCAAAGAGCAGCACAACCTGCCCCAGGCCCACATCTGCTCAGCACCAATCCTGTCTGACTGCAGGGGCTGAGCAGTGGAGCTCCACAGGGTGCAGAAGCGCTGGGGAAGGAGCCTTGGTTGGAGTGGTGGGAGAGCAGAGCCTGTCCCAGCACGGCCTGTGCCTGGAGTTGCCCTCACCCCTTGTGCTGGACAGGGAGGGGACCCCGGCCTGGCTACCCCTGTAGAGCTGCCCCTTGCCCCATCAGCTTACAGCATTCCCTGCCTCACGTTTTTCTCCATGCTCGATTGTTTTCCTCCATGACAGTTCTCACATAATCTTCCACACCTTCCCTTGAGGGTCACCACCCTGCCACGGCTCCTCCTTGTCTCTTCACTTTAATCCCCCCGTGTGTTAAAGACCATTGTTTTTTCTGTCCTCCTGCCATCTCCACGCTCTCCAGTCGATCAAAACGAAACGTAAAAAGAGTTTCCGCCTCTCCCGAAAGTTTCCCTTTTACAAGAGCAAAGAGAACCTGGCCCAGGAGAGCGGCGGACAGGAACGTAAGTAGCAGCTGCCCAGAGGGCAAGCATGCGGCCCCAGTGCCCCTGCTCTGCGGGCAGAGGTCAGGCATGTGCTCATGACCAGGGCTCCTGGCGTCTGCCCCCGCTCTGCTCTGCTCCACGGTGGTGTCAGCAGCTAGGGACAAACCAGAGCTTGATGCCAAAGCAGCTCTGGGCTGGTTCTCTCCCTCTCTCTCCCTCCCCCTCTCTCTCTCTCTCTCTCTCTCTCT
>VWZE01006668.1:11068-31282 GCA_013396675.1 Eubucco bourcierii | reverse complement strand
GTGGGTGTCAATCAGCACCCCCAGATCCCTTTCTGTTTGGTTGCTCTCCAGCCACTCCCACCCCAGCCTATAGCTCTGCATGGGGTGGTTGTGGCCAAAGTGCAGCACCTGGTACTTAGATTTATTGAATGCCATCCCAAATATACATATGTATACATATATATACATATGTATATACACATACATTATATATACACATATATATTCACACATACATATATATACACATACAAATGTATGTATACATACAAATATATACACATAAATATATAATATCTCATAAGTGAAAAGAATATGACTAGAAAAACAGGTAACTGATGTACTTTATCCTTGTAAAATCCAAGTGACTTCAGAGCATCCCCTGTCATCAACTCTGCATTTTGGTAATGTGATGGACGATGTGTTAAGGAGGACTCTTGAAACTCAAATGAAGACAATAGTTTTCGTCAGGGTTTTCAGGCTTGGCTCCACTAAACACTCTTTAAAATCATGGGCAAGACCCAGTAAGCAGCAGATAACCACAGAATAGCTGCAAAAAAAACTCCAAACAAACAACACAACCTGTATTTGGAAGGGAAAAGGGAAAAAAACCAACAAAGACAAAACAAAAACAAAAATGATAATAAAAAACCAAACTCAAAGCACCACAAAACCCACAACAAAACAAAAACAAAACAAAAAACAAAAACAAAAACAAAACCTAAAACCAAACCCAAAACCACCACCAAAAAAACAAAACCAAAAAGAAAAACAAAACCAAAAAAAACCAACAAAACAAAACAAAAAACAAAACCAAAAATAAATATAAAAACACCATCAAAAATCAAAACCAGAAACAGAAACAAAAACCAGAAACAAAAACAAAACCAGGGGGAAAAAAAAAATCAAAACCAAACCAAAAGCAAAACAAAACCAAAAACAAAACAAAAAAAACCCCAAAGCCAAAACCATCACCAAACAAAAACAAAGAACCAAACCCAAAATCAAACCTAAACAAAAGCAAAACCAAAAACATCACAAAAAAAAACCTAGCCAAAAACTAAAACAAAAACAAAAATTAAAACAAAAATTAAACTAAACCAAAATCAAAACAAACAAACAAAAACAGAGAAAAGAAGCAGCATAATTTGGGGAATAATTGCTTACTCCTAGTTTAATTTCTCTTCTCTGTGTCAGTGACATTAGCCAAAGCAGTGTGTTCAAGCCTTCAGTATTATGAATAAACAAGTGAGTTTTGATGAATTAAACAATCCCTTTATAAGATAGGGAAGACTGAAACAATATTGTCCCAACTGAAGGAAATAGCAGAATTAGGGAAATTTGATGTGAATTTTAGAAGCTTTCTGAGTCCTGAGAGGCCTTTCAGAGATGAAAACAAATTGCCTTGGCATGCAATATGCACTTTATTAAATTCAGATGACTAGAAGGAGAAAATCTGGGGTTTGATACCTGCATTCACCCAAAGAAATGTCTTAAAACAGGGATAGCAGCTAGCTGTAAAGGAAACAAAGTAAAAACAGTCATCCTATATACATGAAATCCTCATGAATCTGCCAAAAAAAGAAAAAAACCCAACCCAAACCTCATTTTCCCTTGCATTTCTTCAGTTGGAAGAAAATTTCTTACACATATCTCGAAAATGTGGAATGGTTAAGAACCCCATTATCATTCATGCTTCGGCAACTTCATTATTTACACAGGCCTAGTCTTTTCCAGGCTAAAAGAGCAAGGCTGATCCATGCTGCATGCCATCTATAACGTAGCCTTGCAGAAATACCCATACCACTAACATCTGTCTTGTGCAATGTTAAAAGACAAAAAAAAAAACCAAAAAAAAAAAAGGAAAAAGAAAGATTCTCATAGATAAAATGCACGAGGATGACAAAAAGGGAAAATGCAGAAACCTATGACAGGCAAATTTTATTAATGGCTCGACCATATGCATCCAGGGCATAATTAACTATTCACAGGTGAAATTAGCAGATAGGAGTGTCTGTCGTGAGCAAATTGAATAGACCCTGATTATATCACTAGTTTTCAACCAGTGTCCCCTGGTTATCAAGCTATCAAATAAATTTGTCCACTCTCTGCTTTTCTGGGAGGAGGGGGTTAGGAGGGAGAGAGAACTTTAATTATCCGGCCACGGTATATGGCAGGTCATTAATAAAACCTAGTTATCTGCCTGCAGGTTTTATAGTTTTACTGTTATCTATCTCCTATCTAAATAAACATTTGGAAAACGTCCTTAAAATTACTGGAGGTGCTTTGCCCCTTCTCCAGCAGATATTTGAAAATGAAAACTTTGCTGGATTTTACTATCCAATACATGGCATCACCTCACAGACTCCCACCTTCCTTCTCCTACCGCTATAATGGAATTACAGAGTTTGGAGGTACATACATTGATGGATCTAACCAACCTGCAAATGCAGATAAGGGTAAAATCACTTGATGGGTTAGTTTTCCTTAATGTATATTTACTCAGCCTTATGTTATGCATGCATTTTTAACTTTCATGCCACATATATCAATGACAAATGTAAGAATTGAAAAGCCAGTAATAACATAAAAGAACAGCCTTTTTTTTTTTTTTCTTCCCCTCTCTGTGGTGGCAGAGACAATATCTTTTCATTTGAATAAAGAATAGTAAGAAATTAACATTTTGGGAGTTCTGGTCCTGATTCTGTTCCAAGTAAATCCAGTTCCTAAAAACAAACAGAATTCTGCAACAAAGCAGAAGTTTCTAATAATAGAAACTTTGCCTTATTATTTCACTTGCACCGTGTTTTTCAACAGTGTTGTAAGGATGCTTCTTGCAAAGGAATATGAATGTTTATATTAGATACAGTTATACAAGCTCAGTATGGAAATGGCCTGTGTAAAAGTCTCTCTTTTGAGGATAATCAATTTATACATACTCTTTTGCATCCAGGCATTTCCAGTACTTTGCATATTTTTAATACATCTGTTTCCTTTTCTTGTTGGCCTTCAGAAATGTGAAAACCATAGCGTTCTAGTAATTAAGAGGGAGTTGGGGGTGTTCAGTCTGGAGAGGAGAAGGCTCCCAGGTGACCTTATTGTGGCCTTCCAGTGTCTGAAGGGGTCTTACAAGAAAGCTGAGGAAGGACTTTTTAGGTTGTCAGGTAGTGATAGGACTGGGAGGAATGGAACAAAATTAGTAGATTTAGACTGAATGTTAGGAAGAAGTTCTTCAGCACAAGGCTGATGAGAGCCTGAGAGGGGTTGCTGAGGGAGGCGGTGGAAGGCTCCTCCCTGGAGATCACAGTATCACAGTATCACCAAGGTTGTAAGAGACCGCAAAGATCATCAAGTCCAACCCAGTCCCAGCACCCTTGGCCCNGTCAGCTGCAAATTTGCTGGTGCCTGACTCGATGCCCTCGTCCAGATCATCAATGAAGATGTTCCAGAGGATGGGGCCCAGCACTGATCCCTGGGGCACACTGCTAGTGCCCAGCCTCCAACTGCATGTGGCACCATTCACCACCACTCTCTGGGCTCGGCCCTCCAGCCAGTTCCTAACCCAGCACAGAGTGTTGGCATCCAAGCCACGAGCTGACAGCTTAGCCAGCAGTTTGCTGTGGGGCACAGTGTCAAAGGCCCTGCTGAAGTCCAGGTAGACCACATCCACAGGCCTCCCCACATCCACCAGGCGGCTCACCTGATCATAGAAGGAGATCAGGTTGGAGAGGCAGGATCTGCCCTTCCTAAATCCATGTTGCCTGGACCTGAGCCCTTGGCCATCCCTCTGGAGTCAATCACATCCTTTTGCTTTTTGAAAGACAACAACCTGAAACACATTTTAACATAGTGATTGTATCAGAGAATTCACCCTTATATCACTTTTACTCATTTTTATCTCGGCGTTGCTTTTATATTTTTCTGTATTAACTGTATTATCCTAAGCAAAGATTTTCTTCCTCTGCAATTACAGTTTCTCCATTTTCCATACATTGGGTTTTGGTGGTGATATAATTAAAAAGTGCTGCTTTGCACAGGCAATACTGCACATAGTGAAAAATGGTAGCTATTTTCACACTTCACAGATCCAGCTGCTGTGAGCATTAAAAATTACTTAAACTACAAATTTATCGCATTGTGATTACAATGGATTGTGTTGTTATATATTAATTGAATTGTAAATTGCTGTTTTAAATTAAAACACAGCTTATTAGGAATGGCAAGAGGATAATAAGGGCTGAAGTAATGTTTCATATAATTGCCAAAATAAAATTAAAAAATCTAAGGAAATAAAGGGAAGAAGAAAAAAAAAATGTTACAGACAAGTAACTCTGGTGAAAAATTGCTCTGGAGCTATTGATGGACTGTATGATCCTGGTTCTTCAGTCTTTGGTCTCAGAACTTAAGGAACTTTGTGTAGCAAAATAATAATATTAAAGATGTGTAGCAAAATAATAATATTAAAGATAACAATAAACCTGGATATGAACCATCTGCAGATAAAACATCACTTTTACAAACATATTATTTTTCCATATAAGTTACATCTCTATAAGAGAACAGAATTAGTGACTGGCAGTTATATTATGTGGGCAGTGAGGAAGATTATAGGAAAATAGGGGGAAAGTACCAGCCTATGCAGAGGAATGTATGTCCAGAATTACATCTGCTCTGCAAGTGATGTTATGCAAGAAGAGCATCCAAAGAATCACAGAATCATAGAATGGTAAGGTTGGAAGAGACCTCAAGGATCATCTAGTTCCAACCCCCTGCCATAGGCAGGGACACCTCCCACTAGAACAGGTCACTCAAGGCCTCATCCAATCAGGTCTTGAACACCTCCAGGGAGGGAGCAGTCATCTCAGCATTTGCCTTCTTGGACCAATTCCTGAACCAGGAACTGCAAGTTCCAGGCCCACATGGTGGTACTGCCTGTCAGAGCATTACTGAGCCAGAGTGAGCACCTCACATCCATCATTCAGTTTGGAGCAATGTAAACTGAACTTTCTGATTTCATTCCTTTTTANTGTGCTGGGGGCTCCAGAACTGCACACAGGACTCCAGGTGGGGTCTGAGGAGAGCAGAGCAAAGTGGCAGAATCCCCTCCCTTTCTGTGCTGCCCACACTGCTCTTGCTGCAGCCCAGCACACAGTTGCTGTCTGGGCTGCATGTGCACACTGCAGGCTCATGTTGAGCTTTTCATCAACCCAGACTCCAAGGTCCTTTTCCTCAGGGCTGCTCTCAGCCATTCCCCACCCAGCCTGGAGTTGTGCTTGGCATTGCACCCACTCAGGTGCAGGACCTTACACCTAGCCTTGTTGAATGTCATGAGGTTGGCCTGGGCACATCTCTGCAGCCTGTCCAGGTCCCTCTGGATGGATCCCTGCCCTCTAGCAAGTCGACTGTGCCACACAGCTTGGTGCCATCTGCAAACTTGCTGAGGATGCACTGGATTCAATTTCCATGTCACTGACAAAGTGATGAGGAGTGCATGAGGGACGGGGATCGTTTAGTCCGTACAAAGCGGAGAGCTGCTTGCTCTCTGCAACTGCCTGAAAGGTGATTGTAGTAAAGTGGAGAGTCAGTCTCTTCCCTTGTAATAAGTGACAGAACAAGAGGAAATGGCCTCAAGTTTTGCCAGGGGAAGTTTTGATTGAAATTTGGCAAAATTTATTCACTGTAAGGGTTGTCAAACTTGAACAGGATTCCCAGAGAAGCAATCTAATCATTGTCCTTGGAGCTGCTTTAAAAATGTGTAGACATAATGCTTAGGGACATGGCTTAATGGCAGACTTTATAAGTCCTTATAAGTTTACAGTTGGATTTGATGGTCTTAAGGTTCTTTTTCAACCTAAATGTTTCTATGATTCTATATATACTCTTTGTAGACCTAAGTCAGTACAATTCAGGAACAGGGTCAATAAATAAAGGTCATTTTTATTAGGAAATATGAAAATGAGCAGCTAGACTAAGCTCACATATAATATATTTCTACACAGCTCTAAGGAATGTAAGGGAGCTGAACCAGGATTGACAGATTTTGAACAGCCTAGTAGAAGAAATATCAGGAATTATTGTATTTGTACAATACTGTTTACTACAAATTACTGTAACCAGTTGGTGTGTTGGTTTTGGCTGGCTGGCCCTGCTAGATGGGGGGCATAGGGGAGGGGGGACATTGCCCCCTCAATGATACAGTGACAACTGGGAGAGAAAAAATTGGTTATTTCACACCATGTCACATTCACTGCAGAGGAAAAGGCTGTCTGAGGCTGAAAGGGGTTAATGGGTTTGGAACATACCCCATAGCTTCTGTTTCCTAGTCTGGGGTTTTGAGGCTTTCTGGGTGGGAGTGCAGCTTTTTGGTGCTCTGGTTCGTGGGTGTGTGCAGGTCAGAGCTTGCCCCTGCTGCTGCATATGCTGATATTTGGTATTTGCCCACTTTTTCTGTTCTCTGCAACACAGATCTTCCTGAACTCCACTTCTCTCAGGTTCTTTCCCCCTTACCCACCCAGAGGGGGAGAGGGAACCCATCCATTGTAAGTGGGCTGACGGTGCTCAGCTGCTGACCGAGTCAAAACCAGGGGAGCTGGTTGTAAAGTCTCACAATCAGAGGCCAAAATCTGGTGTTTCCTGACTATGCCATACCTGCTGCTGGCTCTACACAAGGAAACAGCAAATAATCTTTTTGCCCCTGACTAAAATGACCTGTATGTTGTAATCTTGATGGGTCCCGTGCCAGCCTTCTGGTGGTGCAGGAAGCCACCAGAGTATTTGAATGTATCCCAGAACTGGATATGGAAAGTTGAAAAAAGTGAGTGGAATGAGAAAAATGGTGACAAACAAGTGGTAAGGAGTACCTGGAACACTGTTTTGTGAACACTTAGTTCAGCTTGGTCACTAAACTTTCATCACTTTAGCTGCAAATGATGATGCCAACAATACATGTGTGGAGTTGCACACCTAGCAAGCACAGGCAACCTCTCTGTATCATGCAGCTGTGAAAATGTCCTGCTTACAGAAATTTCTCCAAGATGCCTTTTTGTTTTCCTCAGGAGCATTTCTGCATTCCTCAGTACTCTAGTCATGCATGCCAGTGAATGTTTACCCACAAGCCATCCTGGAGCACAGTCAGTTGGCTTGTGAACACATAGAAATTGTGGCTTAGTTTTGGTTGGAAAAGACCTTTAAAGATAATCCAGTCTACATTCACCTGCCATGGGCAGGGGCATCTTTCACTCTATCAGGTTACTTAAAGCACCTGTCCCACCTGACTTTGAACACTTCCTCTGGTGGGATATCCCCAGCTTCTCTAAGCAACCTCTTCTATTGTCTCACCACCCTCATCACAAAAAAAAATTTCTTCCTTATAGAATCATAGAATGGTAAGGTTGGAAGAGACCTCAAGGATCATCTAGTTCCAACCCCCTGCCATAGGCAGGGACACCTCCCACTAGCACATATTACTCAAGGCCTCATCCAACCTGGCCTTGAACACCTCCAGGGAGGCAGCAGCCACAACCTCCCTGGGCAACCTGTGCCAGTGTCTCACTACCCTCACTGTAAAGAACTTCCTCCTAACATCTAGTCTAAATCTCCCATCTACCAGTTTAAGCCAGTTTTATGTTCAATCTAATTCTACCCTCTTTCAGCTGAAAGCCATTTCTCTTTGTCCTGTCACTACAGGATATATCTTGTGTGAAGCTGTTAGCTAGCAGGACATGGCTGACCTTTTGCTTGAAGAGTCTACCCTTCTCTTCATGTATGGTTGGTGCTTAGGGAAAATGCTCTTTTACAGCAAAGCACACCAGCCTACACCTTCAATAGATGTGGGGCTATTGTGAGGTAGTGTCTTTTAATGTCAGTGGTCATCACAGTACCTCACTCCTGTGATGTCAAAGCACATCGAGGAATGATATTTCAGTCTGGAGGCTGCCGTGGTGGATTTTTATCTTGGCTGTGAAGCTATTCAGTTTGCTTTTGGGCAGGGCCCTGGGAAGATAAAGAGTGGTACAGAGGATACAGAGTAATGACCTTCTCCCTGCAGACCAAATGAAACTATCTTGTCTCTTCAGTGAAGAGCCATGGTGATCATTTACCCATTTCAGCACAGAAATACAGATCCAGATGGCTCTCAACCACTTAACAGCACTTCTTAACACCAGGGTGGGATAGTCTTCTTTATTGCTGGAGGGATTTCATGACACTCGGTTAATGAGGCAGACCTGCTTTACAGTGAGATCTTTTCACCCCGAAGTGAAGTCTCCTTGATTTCAAAGAAGGTTATCTCTCCATTCAATTTACCACACTGCAATCTCAGCTGCTCTCCTGCTACTCAGTAGCACAATTAAAGTGATTCAAACTGTGAGAGACTTTGCTCTCATGTCCTGTCTAAATGTGTTGCTCAGGATTCTGCTAGGACTCTTACATGAGTCTTTGAAAACTTGCTCTCTGGGTTATCTTTCCATGAATGCAGCTTTTCAAGTAGGCAGTACTTCAGGACAGCAGGGACTCCTATTGAGTCTTCTCACTGACTGTACACATTTTTTTCCCAGAGCTGCTGCTGAGTTTCAATTACAGCAGATGGTCAGTGCTGTCAAGGGGTTTCATAGCTAGATCTGAGGTGTGTGTCAAAAAAAAAAGTCTCTCTTTCTACAGACTCAAGAAATATCCATTTATATAACCTCCCATATCTTATTCATCCAAACCCTTCTCAAGCCCCACATTCACAAGCACCTACTCACACCACACACAACACCTATAGGATGGCCAAGGGGTCAGGCAGCCAGCATGGGTTCTGCCTGACCAACCTGATCTCCTTTTATGATCAGGTTACCCTCCTGGTGAGTGCAAGGCAGACTGTGGATGTAGTCTACCTGGACTTCAGCAAAGCCTGTGACATCATCTGCCACAGCAAGCTCCTGGCAAATCTGGTAGCTCCTGGCTTGGACACATTCACTCTGATGTGGGCCAAGAACTGGCTGGAGGGCTGGGCCCAGAGAGTGGTGGTAAATGGTGCCACATCCAGCTGGCAGCTGTCACCAGTGGTGTTCAAGAAAAGCCTGGATGGGGCACTTAGTGCCATGGTCTGGTTGATTGGCAAGGGTTGGGTGATAGGTTGGGCTGAATGAGCTTGGAGGTCTCTTCCAACCTGGTTGATTCTATGATTCTCTCTGTGAGACAAATGTAGCAGAATAACCATCTTAGCACATGCAAAGACACTTAACAATGTGGGTTGACTCCATCTGAGCTCAGCCTTTCTTGGGAAGATCACAAAGAACAGTTCAGCACCAAATGTGTCTAAGGAGATACTTGCAAAGCTAATCATTTGTACATGTTTCAAACACAGACTTTCACAAGGGTCTCCAGGTTTGATTTTATATTTGTTCAGCCAACCAACTGCTTACCTGAAGACTTTAAAATCCAGTCACAGATAAAGGAGGCACTCTTTGTATTCCCTGTAAAGTGACTGAACAACTGTTGAAAAGAAAATTTAAAGAAAGATTTAAAGAAAAAAAATTAAAGAAAAATTTAAAGAAAACCCCCAAACATGACAAAAATAAAAATCTAACAATAAAAGCTGGCTTTGAAAAGAAAGTGGTATTTTCTGAGATGTGGCTGTCCTTATGGATATTCATCAGATGTCCTTCCTCTCTCTCCCTCAGAGTCCCTGTGTAAAAGTAGGAGTTGTGTATTTGTAGTCTCTATGTGTCTCTTTAAGCACAGGAAGGGTTTGAACATTGGTCCCTTAGATTTTGGATGCTGTAAGATACTTATAATCTAAATCTAAAGAAGGAGAACAGGCCCTTCTTGACAGCAAGGCAGATGGAAATCCATATAGAATCATAGAATCATAGAATGGTAAGGTTGGAAGGGACCTCAAGGATCATCTAGTTCCAACCCCCTGCCATAGGCAGGGCCACCTCCCACTAGTACAGCTCACTCAAGGCCTCATCCAGTCTGGCCTTGAACACCTCCAGGGAGGGAGCAGCCACAACCTCCCTGGGCAACCTGTGCCAGTGCCTCACCACCCTCACTGTAAAGAACTTCCTCCTAACATCCAGTCTAAATCTCCCCTCTGCCAGTTCAAACCCATTGCCCCTTGTCCTGTCATTGCAAGACCTCGTAAATAATCCCTCCCCAGCCTTCCTGTAGGCCCCCTTCAGTGGGGGTCTGAGTGTTTGGTAACTACTGCTATAGAAGGGAGATGAGTGGAAGGGACCAGTCTGTATTCAACTGGTTTTCACATTCTACTGTATTTGAAGAGGCTTCTCCAATAGCATAAATTCATTTCAGGGAGTTAAAACGGTGATGGCAGTAATGCGTGACAAGTGCATGCAATAAAACTAGACTTGGGCTTACCCCTGAAGAGCAATCACCCTAACTCATGTGAGAGTTCACTCCCTGGCATGCACAACTCCCACACACCACAAGAAGAAGCAACTCCAGTGAGAATACTTTTTCTCCTATGTCAAGATCTGAACATAGATACTAAATGCTTTGGCATTTCTGCTAGAACCTCAGTGTAGTGAAGAAGCCAAAGTTAATTGGTGTGGCACTAGGAGTGGCTAGTTTGAATTGCAAGCTAGCAAGGGACATATGATTTATTATGTGTTATCACTTGAAGCTCCATGCAGGATCATAGAATCATAGAATCACAGAATGGTAAGGTTGGAAGGGACCTCAAGGATCATCCAGTTCCAACCCCCTGCCATAGGCAGGGACACCTCCCACTAGTACAGGTTACTCAAGGCCTCGTCCAACCTGGCCTTGAACACCTCCAGGGAGGGAGCAGCCACAACCTCCCTGGGCAACCTGTGCCAGTGCCTCACCACCCTCACTGGAAAGAACTTCCTCCTAACATCCAGTCTAAATCTCCCCTCTGCCAGTTCAAACCCATTGCCCCTTGTCCTGTCGTTGCAAGACCTTGTCAATAGTCCCTCCCCAGCCTTCCCGTAGGCCCCCTTCTTTATCTTTATCTTGCATCAGGACATGGATAACAGCTGTGCCATTCAATTAAAGCTATATTGCATACAAATATGCTCATGGGATGTAACAGACATAGCAACTCCTTCCTCCTCCTATCTCTCCTCTGTTTCTTCACTAAAAGCAGAAAGCGTTTAGTCTATATGGACTTCATGGAATGGATTGTCTGCTTTCCTGTTCCTCTTATTTTGCAACCCTCTAACCTTTTCCTCCTTCTTTTCCGTAAATGCTGTTTCATTAAACCTCTTTGGCTAAAGTATGTTGTGTTAGGTCTTTCCACATAACAAACTTGGAAGAAAAGAAAAGAAGATGTAGTCATTTACTATGGTATGTGAAGGGTTTATGCAATATTAGCTGTATTTTGTTACATTTTTAAGGAATAGAGTAAGTGCTGGAGAATCTATTGAAGGGTGAAGACATCAACAATTCTGGTCAATGGGTGGTTTAAAAAAAAAAGCTTGTGTATCTAATAAAATGTAGTGGCATGAATGCGTTCTGCAATATAGGAGGTGTTTGTGTTCACCTTGAAATGCACTTGGATTGCTGACAAGGACCTTGGACTACTGACAAGGTCTTGCAATGACAGGACAAGGGGCAATGGATTTAAACTGGTAGAAGGGAGGTGTAACTGGTTGTCAGGAGGTAGTTCTTTTCAGTGAGGGTGGTGAGACAGTGGCACAGGTTGCCCAGGGAGGTTGTGGCTGCTCCCTCCTTGGATGTGTTCAAGGCCCGGCTGGATGAGGCCTCAAGCAACCTGTTCTAGTGGGAGGTGTCCCTGCTTATGGCAGGGGGTTGGAAATGGATGAGGTCCCTTCCAACCTAAACCATTCTGTGATTCTGTGATTCATGATGCTGTGATTTCTGACAACGCATTGAAAACAAACAGTAACAAAAGGCAAACCTACAAAAAAGCCCCTGAAATACTTAAAGAATAGGTGTTTTAAAAAAGTGAAGAAAGGGAGCCTAGAGTACAACAGGATATATAAAAGAAGTTGCCTTGTTTGGCCTAGAAAAAATGAGAGGTAGGAGGAGTTAAGGCTGTGCTGTAGAGATTCAGCAGGTGGCTGTATGCCACAGAAGGAAATGAGCTATTTAAGAAAAAGATAATGTTAGCAAAGAACAAATTAGTATAACCCAGTCATGAATAAAATTAGACTGGAAATTAGAGAAAGGCTTCTAAGTACCAGTGAAGCAAGGTTGTGGAACAGTCCTCTAATAGGAGTTGCGGAGGGCAAAATATCACAGTATCACAGTATCACAGTATCACAGTATCACCAGGGTTGGAAGAGACCTCAAAGATCATCAAGTCCAACCCATCACCACAGACCTCAAGACCAGACCATGGCACCAAGTGCCACGTCCAAACCTGCCTTGAACACCTCCAGGGACGGTGACTCCACCACCTCCCTGGGCAGCCCATTCCAGCAGTCAATGACTCTCTCANCTTCTCCAGGCTAACCAATCCCAGCTCCCTCAGCCTCTCTCCATAGGGCTGTGCTCAAGACCTCTTCCCAGCCTCGTTGCCCTTCTCTGGACATGCTCAAGCACCTCAATGTCCTTCTTAAATGGAGGGGCCCAGAACTGGACACAGGACTCAAGGTGTGGCCTAAGCAGTGCAGAGAACAGGGGGAGAATGAGCAACCTGCTCCTGCTGGCCACACTATTGCTGATGCAGGTCAGGATACCATTGGCTTTCTTGGCCACCTGGGCACACTGCTATCTATCTATATAATGTTCAAAAGGAGTCTGACATAAGTGTCAGTAAGGGTATTGTAGACAACGTGGAGGACTCTCAGAGTGACCTGTCAAATTTCTGACAGTTTTTCATCCTACAAGGCAGTTGTGCAAGCTGATGCCCTTGATCATCATCAACAGTACCTGCAAGGCGGTTTCCTCTCAGCCCTCCAGCATTCCTAGTATTGTGTCACTGCTTAAAAATAGGGATTAAGATAGATCAGCTAGTGGGTCAGATAGTCTGACCCCATCCCAAGGGATAAAACAAGAGGACTTTGATAAAGTTTTCTTTTTTTCTGTTGTGGATAAATTTATTCTATTCTGCATAAATTCGCCTCAGTTCCTGGTGCCCTTCTTACATCTCTTGTTTGTATTTATATCCATTTGTAAACTGTAGTACTTGCCATCTTTGAAAGTCATAGGTGAGGTAAACAAATCTGTGCTGCTGTCTGAAGCTGCGTAAGGTCCAGTTATAGACATCTTACTCTATTCAAAATTCATCTAATTCAGGAAGAAGGAGTCAGCTGTGAAATCTGATCAGAGCCTCAAATATTCGTCAGTGCTTGGGACATGGGCTTGGTTTGGACTCCTCTTTCACGTAAAGAGTTGTCTGTGGAGTTCTAATCTGCAGAAAACCATTTTTGGTAGGAGACAACAAGGAGCCTTTAGCCGTCAGAGTTCCTGGAAAGAGATCACTCAGTTTCAAGCCCACAAAGGTGGTGACGGCTTCCCAGGCTCCAGGCTTGGCATATGCTAGGGACCTCTCCATTGCCATAGCTTTAGCAGCTGCAGCATTCACACAAAGTAACTCACTACCCAGTGGTTAAGCCCAGTGGCAGATACTAATAACAGCAGCCTCTTTCCATTTCTCAAGTCCATTTTAAATTAATAAGAATGTTCCCCTTCTGTTTTTCATCCACAAAGAGACCCCCTTCGCATATTAATTTAATGTTAAATTGATGGATTAAATTATACCAACCTCAAAATCAATTCTGCACATATTCATTAGAAGGGACTAAATCCCTTAGTAAGGATAAAGCACAGAAAATGCATTTAGAGACACTGATAAGTTCAGGTCCATTATATGTCATTTTAAACAAAGAGCAAAAAAAAGCCCCTTTGGAGACGCTCTATCAGCTATTAAACAGAGACATTGCATGCACAGGGAGATTGATGATTAGCATTTCCATTCTCACAACGGCTCTCCCTGGGCTGATGATAACAAGTAAATGCCTCTTCATGTCTTTGTCACAGTTCACAGAGAAGCAGATGCCTAGGCTGAGCTTTTCTCCTTTGTCTTTCCTCTTGTGCAATCAGTTAACAAGTGCAAAACCGCAACACTGTTCACTATTTGCTGGAATTCTTTGGTGTCTGGTAGAACCAGGTGGCAGGTTTACCTCTTATTCTTTTTTTCCAGCACTGGCCATTTCTTTCATGTAAGCCTCCCTGATTGCAAGCTCATTACATTACTCATTAGCACAGGAAGGCTCTCATCTGATGATGTGGGACAGATGATCTTTCACGTGGCTGCTGGCCAGTTCAGCTTTTCCAGCCTACAGAAACCCAAGCCCAGTCTGCATGCCTCTATTCTGCTTTTGGCATTCCAACACTCAGCTTTGAACCTGAATCCAGTCCCATATCTAAATCTGATTTGTCTAAAACCCAGAATTTCAGGATCTTGAACACACCTACATTTGCACCTGTTACCTATTTCAGTTTTACCAAGGTAAGGATTTTTTTCGAGGTTCTGCCTCATTCTATGGTCGATGTCTGCCATGAAAGAAATGCTGTCCTCTTGTTGAATCTCAAGCTACTTGGAGGACAATCCCTTCACTTTCCTGGTGCATGGCTTACCACCAGAAGCAGTTGTCCAGGCTGCCTAAGAAGGTGGCAGGGTCATTTTGCCTTTCTTCTCCTCTCCAGAAGTCAGTGAAAGGAAGAAGAAAACCAGACCCTCACGTTCATTACTGTCTTGAGTTGTACACTTGCCATGTATGGGCCCTACAGAATGCCCTGCCTTGGAGTGAGCTATGGAATGGAGAACAGAGCCATGTGAGAGCAGATCTGTTAGGCAGAACTACCTCACATACAGAAAAGGGCATGGAAACAAGGTTAAATGGTACCAAGATATTACATAAGGTGATTCTTTTAGGTTTTATATGTCTTTCTGGATTGANTCATCTCCCCTCCCCCCTCCTCCTTTTTTTTTAAATTTCAAATTCAGATTCACCTTTCATGTCATGAAACTGCCAATACTGTACCTCCAGACGAGCTCATTGCTTTAGTCCCCTGCAGCCTCTCCACAACAGAAACCTGAGGATCATTTTCACAGCTCAACATCTACTCTGTAATAATTTTTTTTTTAATGTAACTTGCAATGTTTTCTGGTACAAAGAGGAAGAAAGGAAAATGAAATGTGTACAAACTGACCTAACAATAATACTCAAAGGGTGAAAATGTTTCTTAATTCCTTCATGGAATGGAAGTTCATTGTGATCAATCTTACAGCTCATTCAGTGTGACAACAGATTTGGTAGGAAAAGGCCTTTAGATCAAACCACAAAGTAGGCACAGAGTCCTTGGGGCTTATGTGTAATGTTTTAAATGTGCACAAGGAAAAGCACATGGAAAGTTTGTAAGGAAAGGGCCACTTTTTGGAGATTTGTCTGCTTCACCCAGAGTATGTGAGCAGAAATACCAAAACTGCTAACTCAGTTCTGTGCCTCATCCCTGCTGGGGGAAGTGAAATGGTGACAGATGGTTGCCGTACTCATTATCCCCTTATTCACAATGAGTAATGATTTACCATTAAACCCCACTAAAAAGAATGTATCTGTTCTTGTAACGAGGTTTATTCAGTGTAACCAAAGAATCTGGGCTTTATTTTGTCAAGAGCCTAAATCCATACATTTGACCTAGTAGTATTCATTCACCTGTGTGCCCAAGGCTACAGACAAGTTGAATCCAATATATATTTTACCTTAGGTCAAAGGTAACTGCCTTTTACATAGAAAGAAAGAATGTAAGAGCAGTGGATGTCATATACCTTAACTTCAGTAAGGCTTTTGATGCTACCTCCCATAACATAGAATCATAGAATGGTAAGGTTGGAAGGGACCTCAAGGATCATCTAGTTCCAACACCCTGCCATAGGCAGGGACACCTCCCACTAGTACAGCTCACTCAAGGCCTCCTCCAACCTGACCTTGAACACCTCCAGGGAGGGAGCAGCCACAACCTCCCTGGGCAACCTGTGCCAGTGTCTCACCACCCTCACTGTAAAGAACTTCCTCCTAATATCCAGTCTAAATCTTCCTTCTGCCAGTTCAAACCCATTGCCCCTTTTCCTGTCATTGCAAGACCTTGTCAATAGTCCCTCCCCAGCCTTCCTGTAGCCCCCTTCAGATACTGGAAGGCCACCCTAAGATCTCCTGGAAGCCTTCTCTTCTCCGGGCTGCAGAGCCCAAACTCTCTCAGTCTGTCCTCATAGCAGAGCTGCTGCAGCCCTCTGATCATTCTCGTGGCCTCCTCTGGACCCACTCCAACACTTCCATGTCCTTCCTGTGCTGAGGGCTCCAGAACTGCACACAGTAATAACATCCTCATAGGAAAGTTCAGGAAATGCAGCACAGAGGGCTGGGATGTTAAGTGGATTGTTAACTGACTTGACAGCATTGCTCAGAGGGTTGGGATTGGTGGCACAATGTCAACTTGGAGGCCTGTGGCCAGTGGTGTTCCCCAGGGATCAGTACTGGATCCAGCTTCATTCAAATCTTTATCAATGACCTGGGTGAAGACATTGAGTGCACCCTCAGCAAGTCTGATGATGGCACCAAACTGCTGTGGTGGTGGGTGGGGGTGTGATGTCTGATGCCCATCTGTCTGTGCTGCCATCCAACAAGATCTGAACTGGCTGCAGAGCTGGGTGAAGCAAACCTTATGAAGTTTTATAAGGACAAGTGCAGAGTCCTGGGGAGGAACAACAGCAGGCACCAGTACAGGTTAGAGGTTGCCCTGCTGGAAAGCAGCTCCACAGATAAAGACCTTGGAGTCCTGGTGTACAGCAAGTTCTGCATGGGACAGCAATGTGTCCCTGTGGCAAGGGGGCCAGTGGTATCCTGGGGTACATCAGGAAAAGTGTGCCCAGTAGGTCTAGGGAGGTTCTTTTCCCACTCTTCTATGCCCTGGTGAGACCACACATGGAATACTGTGTCCAGTTTTGGACTCCCCGAAATCCAAGAGACAGGGATCTGTGAGAGAGTCCAATGGAGAGCCACAAGGATTAGGGGACTTGAGCATCTGCCCTGTGAAGAAAGGCTGAGAGACCTGAGGCTGTTTAGTCTTGAGAAGACTGAGAGGGGATCTGATGAAAAGGGTGGGTGTCAAGTGGCTGGGGCCAATCTCTTTGTGATGGTGTGGACATGGAACAATGGATACAAACCTGAACATAGAAGGTTTCACCTCAACATGAGGGTAACCTTCTTTACAGTGGGGTGACAGCACTGAAACAGGCTGCCCTGAGAGGTTGTGGAGTTTCCCTTCCTGAAAACTTTCAAAACCTGCCTGGGTGAATTCCTGTGCAGACCACCCTAGATGATCCTGCTTTGGCAGGGGGGAGGTTGGACTCAATGATCTCTCCCAAACTCTAACATTTTGTGACTCTGTGTCCCTGCCTATGGCAGGGAGTTGGAACTAGATGATCCTTGAGGTCCCTTCCAACCTTACCATTCTATGATTCTATGATTCTATGAAGTATGATCTTAGGCTATGAGGATCTCTCTTCTAGGCCTGGCTTGAAAGTTAATTTGCTGTGAAATAAGATGGAAGTCTCTAAACTTGACCTCAGTGAAAGAAAAAAAGGTGAACTTCAATGTTATAATTAAAAATTACTTGGAAATGCTAGTTCAAAACTAGTTCCATAAATAATCCAAAAGTCCATGGGGTTTCAGAGCATGTTTTGTCTTCTGGAATAGAAATGTTAATGGAGAGAACAGCATTCTGTTTCCATTGAGAAAAACTTGCAGTTTCTAGCACATAAAGCATATTTTTTCTTTTGAGAACTGGAAGAATTTCATCCACACATAAAGCTGGGGAGGTGCTTTTTAGGATGTCAGGTAGTGATAGGATAGTTCTTGACAGAGAGAGTGATTGGCATGGGAATGGGCTGCTCAGGGAGGCAGTGGAGTCACCATCCCTGGAGGTGTTCAAGCAAAGCCTGGATGGGGCACTTAGTGCCATGGTCTGGTTGATTGGCTAGGGCTGGGTGCTAGGTTGGGCTGGATGAGCTTGGAGTTCTCTTCCAACCTGCTTGATTCTATAATCCTGTGATACTGTGATACTATGATTCTTTGATTCTATGATTCTATGATTCTGTGATTCTATGATTCTATAGTCCAGGTTGGAAAAGACCCTCCAAATCTCCAAGTCCAACCTATAATAACTGTGTGCAGTTCTGGAACCCTCAGCACAGGAAGGACATGGAAGTGTTGGAGCGGGTCCAGAGGAGGGCCACAAAGATGATCAGAGGGCTGCAGCAGCTCTCCTGTGAGGACAGGCTGAGAGAGTTGGGGTTCTGCAGCCTGGAGAAGAGAAGGCTTCGAGGGGACCTGATAGTAGCCTTCCAGTATCTGAAGGGGGCCTACAGGAAGGCTGGGGAAGGATTATTTACAAGGTCCTGCAATGACAGGACAAGGGGCAATGGGTTTAAACTGGCAGAGGGGAGATTTAGACTGGATGTTAGGAGGAAGTTCTTTACAGTGAGGGTGGTGAGGCACTGGAACAGGTTGCCCAGGGAGGTTGTGGCTGCTCCCTCCCTGGATGTGTTCAAGGCCAGATTGGATGAGGCCTTGAGTAACCTGTGCTAGTGGGAGGTGTCCCTGCCTATGGCAGGGGGTTGGAACTAGATGATGCTTGAGGTCCCTTCCAACCTTACCATTCTATGATTCTATGATTCTATGATAATCCTACTCTACAAGATTCACCTTAAAACTGTTCCTCAGCCTTCTGTTGTGGAGAGGTTGCAGGGACTAAAACAACAAGGCTCTGCAAACATGGCTTTCCTTGGCTGTGTGGCTTCCCTACTCCAGATGGTCACACAGTTATATCTTCAAGATGTTTGTTTAATGCTTCCTCTCTTTTGGCTTTCTCCTGAACAACTCTCAGCAGCCAAGGTGAAGCAGCAGCAAGGGCTTTTTCCCAAACCATGCAATAGCAGCCCCCTTTTTGCAGAACAGCTTAATAATTACTGAGAAAGTAAGTTCCTTCCCCTGCCTGAGACCTTCCAGCTCCACATCTCCTCCCTTTCAGATGAGCACTCCAGCCACAGGTCTCTGTGCTATGTGACAGGGGCACAGACTGGTTCAAATCAAGAGAGAGAGATTAAAAACAGACCATGATTTGTAGTTCAGTAGTTGTATAATCACATCCAAGGAAAAGAGATTCTTCCAGTCCCTGCTCCAGGGATTACACATGCCACTTATGCAATGCAAATACAAATTATCAAATGAATTCCATTATTTTGGTACAAATTTGAACCCAGAACTCACCCTTTCTATGTAAATACCATAATCATTCCTTTTCAGAGTTTTATCACTCCTTGTTCAGTTAACTCTTGAAGAAAGTCATAGAGTGATAGAGCAGCTGAGGTTGGAAGGGACCTCAAAAGACCATCTGGTCTGATCTTTCATGGGGAAGGGAGCCCAGATGAGATTATCTAGCACCCTGACCAACTGCAACTTGAAAACCTCCAGCAGTGGGGACTCTGCTAAGTCACCCTACTCAAATCACCTCTGAAGGAGCCAGATAACAATATAGAGGTGATAGAAGAAGAAGAGTTAAATTCATGGAGGAAGAAAAGGGTGACTTGTCTCCTGAGATTCTGGATGAAAAGGGGTGAAGTTGTATCTTCCTTTTCTGTCATCCTCTTGCAGGAAAGAGTTGGCCAGCCTGAAAACCAGCATCTGCTTTACTTGCATGTTCTCAGTTTTTCTATTTTGTGTATTTATACTGTGTGCAGTTCTGGAGCCCTCAGCACAGGAAGGACATGGAAGTGTTGGAGCGGGTCCAAAGGAGGGCCACAAGGATGCTCAGAGGGCTGCAGCAGCTCTGCTATGAGGACAGGCTGAGAGAGTTGGGGCTCTGCAGCCTGGAGAAGAGAAGGCTTCTAGGAGACCTTAGAGTAGCCTTCCAGTATCTGAAGGGGGCCTACAGGAAGGCTGGGGAGGGACTATTGACAAGGTCTTGTAATGACAGGACAAGGGGCAATGGGTTTAAAGTGGCAGAGGGGAGATTTAGACTGGATGTTAGGAGGAAGTTCTTTGCAGTGAGGGTGGTGAGACACTGGCACAGGTTGCCCAGGGAGGTTGTGGCTGCTCCCTCCCTGGAGGTGTTCAAGACCAGGTTGGAGGAGGCCTTGAGTGAGCTGTACTAGTGGGAGGTGTCCCTGCCTCTGGCAGGGGGTTGGAACTGTATGATGTTTGAGGTCCCTTCCAACCTTACCATTCTATGATTCTATGA
>VWZE01006668.1:0-10913 GCA_013396675.1 Eubucco bourcierii | reverse complement strand
TTATATTAAAGTAGAACATACACTATTTTTGAAATCATGTTTTGTTTCATAGCTATTTTTTTTTTCCTTCAGGAGCTCATATGCATTTATTGGCCACTCTCACGAGTCCATTTCTGACTGATGCAGCTACAAATTTCCAAAAGCAGGGATAACCATCAATTGATCCTGACACTTCATTTCCTGATTCAGTCCTGAATATAATCATGCTGATTTGATGCATCACTTCTTGGCAGGAACATGGTTCAGTATGCAATTATAATGCAACATTTTGATGAAAAGTTCTCCATACAGTAAAATATAATTGTAGTACAATGCATTTAACTGGCCAAAGCTGTTGCAAGCATATGTTGTCTTAGGATTTCTCCTAGGAAAACTATTTAGTCAGACATACTGAATGAGAATAACTGCTGCTAAATCAGGACAGAGTTGATGTCATTGTCACTTAAAGGGAATTAATTGAAGCAGTGCTAACCTGCAGTCCCGTGTGCAGTTCTGGAGCCCCCAGCACAGGAAGGACATGGAAGTGTTGGAGTGGGTCCAGAGGAGGCCACGAGAATGATCAGAGGGCTGCAGCAGCTCTGCTCTGAGGACAGGCTGAGAGAGTTTGGGCTCTGCAGCCTGGAGAAGAGAAGGCTTCCAGGAGGCCTTAGAGTAGTCTTCTAGTATCTGAAGGGGGCTACAGGAAGGCTGGGGAGGGACTATTGACAAGGTCTTGCAATGACAGGACAAGGGGCAATGGGTCTGAACTGGCAGAGGGGAGATTTAGACTGGATGTTAGGAGGAAGTTCTTTGCAGTGAGGGTGGTGAGACACTGCCACAGGTTGCCCAGGGAGGTTGTGGCTGCTCCCTCCCTGGAGGTGTTCAAGGCCAGGTTGGAGGAGGCCTTGAGTGACCTGTTCTAGTGGGAGGTGTCCCTGCCTATGGCAGGGGGTTGGAACTAGATGATCCTTGAGGTCCCTTCCAACCTTACCATTCTATGATTAATGCATGTAAAAAATAATTAGCCAGAAGTTCAATATGGATAAGCTGTGTGCTTTAATCTTTACCACAGGAGCAGCTATGATAAAACCTGTGAAGTTTGCTCATTGCTCAACAGACCTTAGGGAAGAGCAAAGGATCTCTGAGATTCATTATTCAAGGACAGTCTGATGATCAGCCAAAGGACTTCTGTCCACCTTTAGAATGGCAACAGTCATAATGTTTTGTAACATCCTTTACTTGCATAAATGAATTCCTTACATGATATTTTCAGTATATATTTATTTGCAAGACACTTTATGAGACAACAGAGCATAAAGCAGCGCTCTGGGATGCTGCCTACTGAGTACCTGAGAGAGTCAAACCAGCAAGTATTATTTACACAATCACATTCTATTTCTCAGGTGTAGTCTTGTGATGGTTAGGGAGTTAAGCTATTCAGCAGAGAGGAGAAGACAAAAAGCTAGAGAGCCTGGGAGACTCTTATCTGTGTTCTGTGTTCTTGTTCTTATACATCTCAGCAAGCCTATGAGTGAAGCAGACATCACCCTTGTTTCCTTTCCACAGCCTATAATATAATTTTCTCCATTAAAATATTCCAATTAGCCTCAAACCAGCACAAGTCTGTACAGTGCAACTATATTAAACGTTTTTTATATTTCCTGGTTTTAAAGGTCTTCATTTGTTACAACTCTTATTTTTTTCAGCACACAAAGAGAAAACAGATCACATACATGTGCAAAACTAGTTCATGTCTCATCAGTTTTGGCACTGCCTGCAAGCTAATCTCCATTTTTTGGCGGGTTGTGGGCCTGCATTTTCAGCTGGAGCACACTTTGCATCAGTGTAAGATCAAACCCTATATGTTTTATTTACGAAAAACATTATGAAGTGAATTATCTTAATAAATGTTGAAGAGACCAGAGAAAGATGTATCATGGGTTGAAAAGGCATAGCTAATGAGGTTTGACAGCTTAACTTTACTGGAATATGCCTAGGGTATTCCCTCAAGAAGTAGATGATTTCAAAATCAACATCCTTGAGTGAGCTTTTGCATAAGCTTTACCTTTCTCCTCCTAAGTGTTACAGGGGGAAAAAAGTTAAGTGTCTGTAAAAGCAAATAAAGAGAAATTTCAAGGGTAGATGAAGAGATCCAACAGCATATTCCCAGAGGAAATGTGAAAGGAGAGCACAAATGAATCTTTCTGTAGGCAAGTGGAAATGAAATTTTGTCTGGTTTAACTAGCAGTGGGTATAGCTGGTACTTGTAAGAGTAGCATGGTGCCAGCTTGTCTCTAGCTATCAGTACCTATATATTGCAGCTAACATGAATGTGACAGCCAGAGACTGCCCTGTGGTAGAAAAAGTAACCAAGCCAGCTTCAACCTAGGTAGCTTAGTACTAGGAGTGGCAGAACAGACACGAATGGAGTCTGAAATAAAAGAAGGAGAAATTACCCTGAAATCAGAAATAATCTTCCAAATGAAAGTTTCATAGAGAATTAAAAGGAAGTAATTTCTGCTTTTCAGAAGAACTGAGCAATTCAAGGCAGTTGTTGGTCTCAAGCTTCTGTGGACCCTAATAGCTGATAAATAGCTTGGTCCTGGCTGTGAGCCATCAGCAGATCAATCCTGCTGAGAATTCCTAAATAAGAAATACATGGAAGAATTAGCAGAGATACTGGTCTGGCAGAAGGTGGATAGTTTTCACATCTACTTGCTCTGCTTTACAGCATCAAAGTAAATTAACTAACCATTTTCCATCTCTCCATCATTTGCATCCATTGTAAGAAGCATTAACTCAGAATACTGTAGAATACTGTTAAAATCAACTTGAAACCAGAGACTCAAGTACAGCCTAGGAAATAATAAAATATACTTCAGTTTAATATAAATTATACTTAGCTGCATTGAAAACCTCACAATCATCTAATCTAAAGCACATCACCACAGGGGGAAAGTCTTTCTAGCCAGCTATTTAGCGTGGTTCTCTCTGACATTAGCAGAGATGAAAACTGATGGAATGGATCTAAATGCCTCCTTCTGAGCCACTGACTCTAATGAAGATCCCAAATCCACTTCCAACTAAACAGCTTCCAGTTGCAATGCTGAATTACATTTCAATCATTTCTTATAGAAGATGAGAAATCTAATTGTGGCATTTTATCACTGCAATGTAGTATCTTATCAAACGCAGTTATTAAAGCCATCACACAGTTTGATCTAGTAGAAGACTTTGAAAGATTACAAACTTTGGAACAGCTGAAATCTGGAGGCATTTTGAGAGCAAGCCCTCCCTTCGGCACAGTGACTGCTGCAGCATTAGGTCTGCAAACCTGGGGTTTCTTTGCAAAGGAGAAGTTGAAATGCTTTCCAAACTGCTTTCATTTATGAGGCAGGAATTAAAATACTTGTTATCAGTTCAGTTTAAGGTAAACATCCTCCAGATATTTACCCAGAGTTTGAATCACAAGACTCATCAGTAATTTCCAAGTTCTGCATGCATCCATACAGCCAGTCGTTATTTAAATCCTGCCAAACTGCTTTTGAAATGCTTTCTCTCACTTTGCTTTAGGAATTAGTGACAAAAGTATCACAGTACCACAGTATCACCAAGGTTGGAAGAGACCTCAAAGATCATCAAGTCCAACCCATCACCACAGACCTCAACACCAGACCATGGCACCAAGTGCCACATCCAAACCCACCTTGAACACCTCCAGGGACGCTGACTCCACCACCTCCCTGGGCAGCCCATTCCAGCAGTCAATGACTCTCTCAGGCAACAACTTTCTCCTCACCTCCAGCCTAAACTTCCCCTGGCACAGCTTGAGACTGTGTCCTCTTGTTCTGGTGCTGCTTGCCTGAGAGAAGAAAGCAACCTCCTCCTGGCTACAACCACCCTTCAGGTAGCTGTAGACAGCAAGAAGGTCTCCCCTGAGCCTCCTCTTCTCCAGGCTAACCAATCCCAGCTCCCTCAGCCTCTCTCCATAGGGCTGTGCTCCAGGCCTCTCCCCAGCCTCGTTGCCCTTCTCTGGACACACTCAAGCACCTCAATGTCCTTCTTCAATGGAGGGGCCCAGAACTGGACACAGGACTCAAGGTGTGGCCTAAGCAGTGCAGAGTCCAGGGGGAGAATGAGCTCCCTGCTCCTGCTGGCCACACTCTTGCTGATGCAGGCCAGGATGCCATTGGCCTTCTTGGTCACCTGGGCACACTGCTGGCTCATGTTCAGGCAGGTGTCAATCAGCACCCCCAGATCCCTTTCTGTTTGGCTGCTCTCCAGCCACTCCCACCCCAGCCTGTAGCTCTGCATGGGGTTGTTGTGGCCAAAGTGCAGCACCTGGCACTTGGATTTGTTGAGCTCCATCCCCTTGGACTCTGCCCATCTGTGCAGGCAGTCGAGGTCCCGCTGCAGAACCCTTCTGCCCTCCAACCCAGCAACATCAGCCCCCAGCTTGGTGTCAGCTGCAAATTTGCTGGTGCCTGACTCGATGCCCTCGTCCAGATCATCACTGAAGATGTTACAGAGGATGGGGCCCAGCACTGATCCCTGGGGCACACTGCTAGTGCCCAGCCTCCAGCTGCATGTGGCACCATTCACCACCACTCTCTGGGCTTGGCCAATTTTACTTTTTAGTAAAACTAGAAGTGCTCTGATTGATAGAAACTGATTTGTGATGAGTCAATCAGAGACTCAAACTAAACAAATGTCAAAGTAAATCCATTGCAGTCAGCTTCAGCGTGGCGCTCAGGTTGCATCGCCGAGGTGCTCACTTCCATGGGTACACACTGCATGCCAAGGGCTACCTGACTGGAAAAGATTGCAGTGCTGTGGATCCTGATGCCTCTTAACAACGAGCTGTTGAAACCTCATGCACACCTGTAGTTAGGACAGCAGTAAGACCGAAGCACAAATCATGTGCTGCTTTAAATGTAACAGTATTTCAGCAGCTTACATAGGTAGATCCTTTAGGGTCTGAGGAGACCCAGTGCTAAAATCCTATCCATTACTCTTGCTGAGCCATAACAGAGGCAGATGTTCTGTGAAGACAAGCAATCACTCCCACCTGAAGAAAACCAGAATGGTGAAGGGAGAAGCAGAGATGGAAAGCTTCCCTGTCTGGCCAGCTTCCATACAGCTGCTCCAAACCAAACTGTACCCAAATGTTTCACATTGTTTGGAGTAAGACATGAATTTCCTTGCAAGTTGGAAGGCTGGATCTGAGGGCATGTAGGGTTTCCATTTTATTTTAGGTCTGCTGTGTGAAAGTCTACAGTTAAACTTTCAAGCACACTGTAGAATGGAAATGCCAGGATGTGCTAGTTAGTCTGCCACATAATTAAAGTCTTAGCAGCTATTACATGGTGGTCATATATCCCAGTCATAACTTACAGGCATGGGAAGGATAAACTCACATCTTTTGGACCCATATCTCTAATAAGACACTCAGTGGCTGTGGTGGGACAAGCCAGCACTCAGGCTGTGGCATTGGGTGGTGAATGGCTGGAGAGCAGCCCTGAGGAAAAGGACCTTGGAGTCTGGGTTGATGAAAAGCTCAACATGAGCCTGCAGTGTGCACATGCAGCCCAGACAGCCAACCGAGTCCTAGGCTGCAGCAAGAGCAGCGTGGCCAGCAGGGCAAGGGAGGGGATTCTGCCCCTTTACTCTGCTCTTGTCAGACCCCACCTGGAGTACTGTGTGTAGTTCTGGAGCCCTCAGCACAGGAAGGACATGGAAGTGTTGGAGCGGGTCCAGAGGAGGGCCACAAAGATGATCAGAGGACTGCAGCAGCTCTGCTCTGAAGACAGGCTGAGAGTTGGGGCTCTGCAGCCTGGAGAAGAGAAGGCTTCAAGAGGACCTGATAGTAGCCTTCCAGTATTTGAAGGGGGCCTACAGGAAAGCTGGGGAGGGATTATTTACAAGGTCCTGCAATGACAGGACAAGGGGCAATGGGTTTGAACTGGCAGAGGGAAGAGTTAGACTGGATGTTAGGAGGAAGTTCTTTCCAGTGAGGGTGGTGAGACACTGGCACAGGTTGCCCAGGGAGGTTGTGGCTGCTCCCTCCCTGGAGGTGTTCAAGGCCAGACTGGATGAGGCCTTGAGTGACCTGTACTAGTGGGAGGTGTCCCTGCCTATGGCAGGGGGTTGGAACTGGATGATCCTTGAGGTCCCTTCCAACCTTACCATTCTATGATTCTATGATCGGCAGCGTAACAGAGGTTTGTGCTTTCATATACCTATTGAATGACAGGGGGAAAACACTGATCTGGGGTTTTTTTCCTGCTATAGACAGATAGCTAGATAAATACATAAACCTGCACACACACATGTTTCCCACAAATGCATATGCTAACATCATTACATTAAGGACCTAAAAAAAATTAAATAAATAGTTGTAGCAGTTTGCATAAAATTTTATTCCCTGAGTTCCAAAATTAGGTCTGCATGGCATGGGTTGGGTTTGTTTTTTGTTTTTTTTATTTTTCTGGTTGGTTAGTTTTGGTGTTTGGGTTTGGTTAGTTGGTTGGGTTTTGGGTTTGGTTGGTTGGTTGGTTTTGGGGGGTTGTTTGTTGTTCTGTTTTGGGTTTTTTGTTTGTTTGTTTTTAATTTGGGGGTGGGGTGGTGGTGTCTTTACAGAATGAAACAGTCATTGCTACACATGAACAGGATTTTTGAATTGGTTAAAAAAAGAACAAACAAATTGCCTGTGTTTAACTATAGCTTATGTGAATTCCAGAAAATTAAGGTTGTAGAATGAGGAATGGGCTTGCACCACTCTTTTCAGTGGAGCTACCTTTAAAAAACAAAACAAACACAGAAATAAACTGTAGTCTTTTTAGCTAAACTACATTTACCTATGTTTAACTATAACTTATGTGGATTGCAGAAAATCAAGGTTGTAGAATCAGGAATGGGTTTGCAGCACTCTTCAGTGGAGCTGCCTTTAAAAACCAAATCAAACCAAACCAGAAAAAAAACTGTAGTCTTTTTAGCTAAACTGCATTTACCTATGTTTAACTATAACTTATGTGGATTTCAGAAAATTAAAGTTGTAGAGTCAGGAATGGGTTTGCAGCACTCTTCAGTGGAGTTGCCTTTAAAAACCAAACCAAACCAAATCAAACCAAAACAAACCAGAAAAAAAACCCTGTAGTCTTTTTAGCTAAACTACATTTACCTGTGTTTAACCATAGCTTATGTGGATTTCAGAAAGTTAAGGTTGTAGAATCAGGAACGGGTTTGCAGCACTCTTTTCAGTGGAGCTGCCTTTAAAAATATCAAAACAAACAAAGCAAACAACAAAACCAAAACACAACAAAAAACAAACCGTAGTCTTTTTAGCTATACCACTTTTGTTTTGTTTTGTTTTGGTGTTTTGTTTTTTCCCCCCACTGGCATTCGTCTGACAGACAGAACTGACCCTTCAGCAGTCCTGCAGTTTAAAGCAGATAGGCGCTCTGCCAGTTCTTCTCCCTGCATCAGTCCAGGAGCAGTGAAATGCTCATTCCCATTTCTCAAAGCAACAGCTCCACCATTTGTTGGCCAGGAGCAGTGCACTTACCCATGGGTTGTCCCGCACTGCAACACGCTGCCCTGGGAAGTGCTTGAGTCATCATCCATGGATGTGTTTCAAATGTAGCTGTGATGCTTGGGGATATTACTTAGTGGTGGACTTGGTTAATGGTTGGATCTTGAAGGTCTTTTCCAGCCTAAATGATTCTATGATTCCAACGAAGGAGAGGCACGGAAAGTGAAGTTGGAGAGCTTCACTAAGCAGCAGGCTCAGATTTCAGAGCTGGCCTATAGCTGTGTTTCCCCTGATTAACTCCGAAATAAACAGGCCTGCAGATTCGCTGCTCCCAAAACAGTCTCACTGTAGGGTAAAGTCTCATTTTTCACAGTGCTAAGGTATGTGAGTTGAAAAGGGTGAGCAGGAGTTGTGATTTGCATGTTACAAAGCAAGTATGCATAGCAAGAGAGTCAGTAGCATCCTTACCTGGCACCAAGTGGTGGTGGCAGGGTGGTGTACAGGGATAGAGATGCTGGCCCTTAGCAGCAGCAGCTCGGGGCATGTATGCCATTGGCACCAAGAATTTCCCAGTTTTGTGGTACTATGATGTGTATGTACAGAGTGATTGGCATTGTGGTACTATGATGTGTATGTACAAAGTGATTGGCATTGGAATGGGCTGCCCAGGGAGGTGGTGGAGTCACCATCCTTGGAGGTGTTCAAGCAAAGCCTGGATGGGGCACTTAGTGCCATGGTCTGGTTGATTGGCTAGGGCTGGGTGCTAGGCTGGGCTGGGTGAGCTTGGAGGTCTCTTCCAACCTGCTTGATTCTATGATTCTATGATTCTAAGATTCTATGATTCTAAGAATATTTTCAAACTCAGTGTGATGCCAAATAAAGCTACAAGAGTTACCCTACTTTTGGGAATCTTTTACTCCAGTGAAAAGCTGAAGATACCACAAAGAATTGCAAAAACTTTTACAAGAAAGCTAATGAGAACATTCCTGCTGACCTACCTGCTCCATATTTAAATAACTGAGCCATGTTTTCTTTGGGCATGGATTCAGAAAACAAAAATTTTAAATCTGCCAAATCACACAAGATTCTAATGCAAATGCATTGATCTTTAAGAAACCTTTAGAATGCTCTACAAAGGATACAAGTGAGAACAGCTTGAGAGTCCTCACAGGTTTTTAAATAATAGTAATGCCTGTAATAAGATGAAAAAAAAAACAACAAAAAAAAAACAACAACAAAAGTAAATTTTGGTTTTATGGACATGCTATAGGCCTATAAGAAAGTTGGGGAGGGACATTTTAGGCTGTCATGTAGTGATAGGACTGGGAGGAATGGAACCAAGCTAGAAATGGGTAGATTCAGACCGGATGTTAGGAAGTAGTTCTTCAGCATGAGGCTGGTGAGAGCCTGGAATGGGTTGCCCAGGGAGGTGGTGGAAGCCTCATCCCTGGAGGTGCTTAAGGCCAGACTGGATGAGGCTGTGGGCAGCCTGATCTAGGGTTAGGTGTCCCTGCCCATCACAGAGGGCTTGGAACTGGATGATCCTTGTGGTCCTCTCCAACCCTGCCTGATTCTATGATTCTTGTATCCTGAAAAGACTTCTGGATGTCAACAGCTTTCAGCAAATAGTGAATCTGTGTGATTGTTTTGCCATTCTAGTACAGGAAATACACAGCAGCAACATCATCTTACACTTTTCACCTGCACCTTCAAGCTCTAATCTTTTGGGGTTTTGGTACATGATAAGGACTCAGAACTGTTCTCACCAGACTGGTAGGTCAGTTCAACTTGCATAATGCAATATAAGAACAATGCATTTATTACCATAACTTAGCAATAAATAAATCAAACTATTTCCACAGTCAAATTCTGTTGTGCTTTTTTTTGCCTCTTGAGAGAAGAAGAAGGGTGGAATGTCACACTCTTGTGACAAATGAAGATGACCTGAGCCCTTGTGCTTTTATGATCTGTCAATATCTTTCTGGTAATAAGATGCCCATAACTGAACAGAGCACAGCAAGAGCATGTTGTGCATCCTAAAACCACATGAAGAAAGATTATTAGCATTGTACTCCAATATTTGATGGTAAGGTGCCTGGTGAATGCAACCCCAAACCACATTGACCTTTTTTTTTTTTTTTAGGCACAATATATTGGAAGCTCATGTTTAATTTGTTGCTTAATATCCATTGGGAGTTTTAAAATTGGACTGGAAAAATTACAAAGAGAAATTATGAGTAAATCGGTGGAATTTTTATTTTAAAAGGCTTTTTCTATTCTGGTTTCTAATATCTTTTATTGTTGCTTCAAAACAGACATTTAAGAAATAAAAATCCAGACTGAATGACCATTTATTGTACTTTCAGTGGGTTACTTTATCACAGTATCACAGTATCACCAAGGTTATAAGATACCTCAAAGATCATCAAGTCCAACTCATTACCACAGACCTCAAGACCAGACCATGGCACCAAGTGCCACGTCCAAACCCACCTTGAACACCTCCAGGGACGGTGACTCCACTACCTCCCTGGGCAGCCCATTCCAGCAGTCAATGACTCTCTCAGGCAACAACTTTCTCCTCACCTCCAGCCTAAACTTCCCCTGGCACAGCTTGAGACTGTGTCCTCTTGTTCTGGTGCTGGTTGCCTGAGAGAAGAAAGCAACCTCCTCCTGGCTACAACCACCCTTCAGGTAGTTGTAGACAGCAAGAAGGTCTCCCCTGAGCCTCCTCTTCTCCAGGCTAACCAATCCCAGCTCCCTCAGCCTCTCTCCATAGGGCTGTGCTCCAGGCCTCTCCCCAGCCTCGTTNGGCCTTCTTGGCCACCTGGGCACACTGCTGGCTCATGTTCAGGTGGGTGTCAATCAGCACCCCCAGATCCCTTTCTGTTTGGCTGCTCTCCAGCCACTCCCACCCCAGCCTGTAGCTCTGCAAATCCTGACTGATTTGATAATATGAAATGAGCCTTAAAATCAAAGTCACTAGTTCAGTGTGTTAAGTAAACAGGAGCTGGCTGTAATGTGCCCTTGTGCCAATGTGCCCTGGTGGCCAAGAAGGCCAACGGGATTCTGGGGTGCATTAAGAAGAGTGTGTCCAGCAGATCCAGGGAGGTTCTCTTCCCTCTCTACTCTGTCCTGGTGAGACCTCATCTTGAGCAGTGAGTTCAGTTTGGGGCTCTGCAGTTTAAGAGGGACAGGGATCTGCTGGAGAGGGTCCAGAGGAAGGCTGTGAGGATGATAAGGGGACTGGAGCACTGCCTGGTGAGGAGAGGCTGAGGGGCCTGGGGTTGATTAGTCTGGAGAAGAGAAGACTAAGAGGGGATTTAATTAATGTTTATAAATCTCTGAGGGTAGGGGGTCAGGAGATGGGGGACAGACTCTGCTCACTTGCTGCCTGGGATAG
>VWZE01006667.1:19985-30405 GCA_013396675.1 Eubucco bourcierii | reverse complement strand
GATGATGCTGAAAGCATAGACGAAGAAGTTGCAATGGTCTACTAGAACCAGTCACTAGGAGATATTGCAATGTTCTTGCTGGCCGCCTCAAGGTCAGTCCTTGCCAAACCACCATCTGAAGGACTAACATTGCCCAGTGATGCCTTTCTGGTGGATAAGAAGGGTGTACCCTTTATACTTGTGCTGGTCGCAGGCGGCTGACTTCCTCCTTGCCCTGCTCCTGCTGAGCAAGAGTTCAGCATGTGCACTTTTGCCCCCTGTCTATGACGGAGTGATTTTATTTTTTTTCTTTCATGTCAGTTAAAGCTACTTATGCATGGCGACTTCCAGTACATGGATCCCCCACCCTCTCTGCCTCATCTCTGAGGATTAGAGCAATCATGCTTCTCCACTCACACAGAAGTTCTGTATAAAGTCTCCCCTGCTCCTTTGTGTTTAAGTTTGGCAGTTCCCTCTTTCACAAGTGTGAGTGCAGGAAGACACACAGAGAGATATGAATTTATTTTCTGCATTGTTAAAGCTTTAACATTGCCCTCAAATCATCCTGACACAAAGGCAATGCAGCTCGGTTCACCAACCAGCACATTTTGCCCTGAGCAAAGACACTTTCCCATGCATGGAATGATCTCCCACTGTTTCCCATAAGAGCATCGGGCTGGCTAGAGAAATCGAATCAAAAGCTTTCCAAGACAACAACTCGCCTGAAACATCTTGAAAAAAACTGAAGACTTGAGTTGCAGCCAGACAACACTGGGGGGAACAGGGAAGGATTGGGCAGTAATCCCATTTCATTGATGCTAACATGACTGGAGTTACAGAATCATTTGTACTGGAATGGACAACTAAAGAACACCAAGATCCAACTGCCCTGCAGTGATAGTGAACAGGGACACCCTCAACTAGATTAGGTTGTTCAACTAGATTAGGTTGTTGCCCCATCCGACCTGGCCTGCAATGATTCCACCAATAGGGCATCTCTTAGTTTTCTGGGCAACCTGGGGGACTGTGTTTATCATACATTGTAAAAAAATATCTTCCTTCTAATGAACATCCACCTCTTTTTAGCAGCACACTGGTTGCTTCAAGGACCAGATCTCTCTGAAAATATGTCTGGCATATGGATACTGGCAGGTTTAGGAACAGTGAGTCAGGTTTAGGCACAATGGGTACTTTACCAAGTCAACCACACAGATGGATCTTTCCTGGATAACAATGGAGGTAGGGAGAGGGGTATGTTATTTTGGAGAATAAAACAACCTGCATAGTGTGCCTTTCCTGGCTGTTAGAGCTCTGCTTTCGGTCTAGATAATCTTTCCAAATTAAAGTGTTAGTTCAAATGTCAGACAGCCCATTTGACTGCAAAATGCTTTCTTGAATGCTTCTTAACAAAGAGGCCGAGGACCTGTTGTCCTTGGAGGTATTTAAGACCAAGCTGACTGAGTCTGTGAGCAACCTGGTCTAGCAGGCGGTGTCTCTGCCTATAGCAGGGGAGTTGGAGCTTGAGGATCTTTAAGATCCATTCCAACTCAAGCCATTCCATGATTCCGTGATCCATCTCTCTTTTCTTTCAAGCTGCTTTATGTCCTTAGCAGTACAGGCACAAGGAAAGAAATTACATAGCAGTGAGTTTTTGCTTCACTTTACTCAGCTCTTGTGAGACCTCACCTAGAGTACTTTGTCCAGGTCTGGACAACTCAATGTAGGAAGGATGTGGATCTGATGGAGTGGCTCCAGGGGAGAGCCACAAAAATTATTAGGGGGTTGGAGCACCTCTGCTACACAGACAGGCTGAGGGAGATGGGGTTGTTCAGCCTGGAGAAGAGAAGACTCCAGAATTACCTAATAGCAGCCTTCCAGTACCTGGAGGGAGCCTACAAGAAGGATGAAACAGAGTATTTACAAAGGCCTGTAGTGGTAGGATGAGGGGCACTGGCTTCAAACTAGACAATAGCAGATTTAGATTGGATGTTAAGAACAGATTATTTTTCCATGAGGGTGGTGGAACAGGTTGTCTGGGGAGGTGGTTTGGGCCCCATCCCTGGAAATATTCAAAGTGAGGCTCAACAGGGTTCTGGACAATCTAGTTGAGGATGCCTCTGCTGACTGCAGGGGAGGTTGGGCTAGGCAACCTTCAGAGGTCCCTTTCAACCCAGACCATTCTATGATTCTCTGATTCTGTGACTCAAAGAAGAAAGAGATAATTTTTCAAGAGATGTCACTCAACACTTGCTCAGGACCTGTCATAATTCAGGTTACCTGGAGACAATCTACAGGTAATGAAACAAAACAACAACATTTCATTTCCTGTCTTACACATTCTTGTATCCCACTGACATGTTTTTACTGACCAACTGATTTATCAGATGAAATGTGAAGCAAATAAACATTTGCCTAATAATGACAAGTTAGAAGGCCACAACCTGTCTTTAAGTCAGCTCTGGAGCTTGGAGACTTCTTATCATCCTCTGCACTAAGGTGCAGAGAATTGCTGTTTGCCTACCTTACACATAGAGTATCAGGTTGGAAGGGGACCTCAAAGATCGTCTAGTCCAACCTTTCAGGGTAAGAATATAGTTTAAGTGGGATGGCCCAGCACCCTGTCAAGATGGGCCTTGACACTGTCTAGTGTGGGAAAATCAGTCACCTCCCTTGGGAGTTCATTCCCATGTCTAATAGTTCAAATGGTGATTTTTTTTTTTCTAGTATTCAGTTCAAATCTCTGCAGTAGCAGCTTGTACTCCATTACCTCTTGTCTTTGCCATGTGACTCTTTGAAAAAGTGGAGTATTCCTCCTCATGACAGCCTGCATTCATGGTTATGAAGTCTTCCCTAAGCCTTCTCTTCTCAAGGCTGAACAAACCCTGTTCTCTCAACCTTCCTTCATATGACAGGTCTTCCAGTCCTCTGATCATTCTTGTGGTCTTTCTCTGGATCCTTTCCAGCCTATCTGCATCCTTCTTGTATACCCGACTACAAAACTGAACACAGTACTGAATGTGCAACCTGACCAGAGCTGACTAGAGTGCGAAAATGACATCTTTATCTCTGCTTGTGATACCCTTACCAATGCAACCCTGCATCATGTTGGCTTCCTTTGCTACCACAGCACACTGTTCATTCATGTTGAGCTTTTTGCCCACCAAGGCTCCTAGGTCCCTCTCCAGAGCGCTCCTCTCAAACCAGGTGGGTCCCAACCTGAGCTGCATTCCTGAGTTATGTGTTCCTAGGTGCAAGACTCAACACTTGACCTCATTAAACACCACAGTTCCTTCTTGCCCACTCAATAAGTCTGTTAAGGTCTTCCTACAGGGTGGCTCTCTCTTCTTGGATGTCATCTTCCACACTTATTTTTGTGTCATCAACAAACTTCATCAGGATGCTCTTAATTCCAACATCTAGATCACTAATAAAGATATTAAACAGTGTTGGGCCCAATATTAATCCCTGAGGGACCCCACAAGTGACATGTTGCCAATCTGAGAAAGAGCTATTTATTACCATCCTCTGGGTACAACCTGTCAGTCAGTTCCCCACCCACCCCACAGACCACTTGTCTAAGTTATAGTGTGTCAGTTTCTCAAGGAGGATCCTGTAGAAGGCTGTGTCAAAAGCCTTGGAGAGATCTATCTCACTGGTGTGGGATTTACATTCACACCTTGATTTACTGCAGCTGGTCAGTCTTGGCCTGTATCTACTCCTGGATAACTCTGCTGAAGAATCTCCCACCCAGGGTCTTGTCTACACATGTGCTTCCTTTGGTTTTGAGAGTTTCTGGTTATGTTCCAAAATAACTGCACCTCAACTGTGAAGGATAACTGCATTTCAGAATCAAGACTGGGAGAAACTTGAATGCAGCATCACTGGCACCCTCTCACTTCTTGCCTCTTGTTTGCTTGAAATGAAACAAGCAAAACGAAAAAGGATGGGAAATGGTTTTACTGGAGCAGCTTCAGCTTCTCCATTTGTGAATCAGTTTGTTAAGGGAACAAGGCTCCATTTAGCTAAAAGGTGATAGCTAAATTGCATGTCTGGCCTTCACATCTACGGCCCTCAATGTACCAGCTTTGACTCAGCAGTCTGCAATAGTAAATCATTAATGGTCCCATCAGAAAGGCAAGCTGGTTCATAACAGGAGTCTGAAATGGGGAAAGGAGATGGGCACAACAGAGTTTCCATTCCCAAAATAAAGCATTGCAGTCATCTGGAATGTATGGAGAGCACACAGGAGGCTGGAGACATTCTCTTTGTTAAATATTTACTGTGCACGTATTACTTCACAGAAATTTCTGGGACTTTGTCTAAGCAGGATGGAGTAAGCGAAACATTCAAATGGCCTAACAGGACCATTTGTCAGAGTGGCTTGTTCTTAAACGGGAATCAAGAGACAACCAGAGAGAGCTTTGTAGTATTTGACTATAAAAAGCGTTGTTCACAAAAATACAGCACCTCACTGATTTCCAGAGACCGTCTGGCTTGGTGGGAACCTGACAGAGTTGGGAAAGGGACTAGTGAGGATCTGCACAAGATTCACCCAGTATCATGTTTACTACTCGTAGGAATGACCTATGTTTGCAATGGATGTAGCTCACCAGAGGTCCTATCATCTTCTCAGCAGACACCAGGGCTCAGGTCCAGCATTACCCAGATGACATTTGAGCCTTCTTCCCAGCACTCAAGACTTTGTGCATAGATCTAGCTAACTTACAAGTAGCGCAGAGCAATCCAGGAATGCAAAACCACCAAGGATTAAAATGATGAGAGGACTGGATAATCTCTTCGACAAGGCTGTACAGTCTGAAGGAGACTGAAAGAAGATCTATACTTACCAACAACTAAAGGGCAGGTGTCACAGGAGTGGGGTCATATTCTTTGACCAGACACAGGACAGGGGTGATGAACGCAAACTAGAACACAGGAGTTCTATCTGAACATGAAGAAAATTTTATTTCCTGTAATGGTGACAGAGCACTGGGCCAGGCTACCCAGAAACATTGTGGAGCCTTCTTCTCTGGAGGGGTTCCAAACCTACCTGAACATAATTCTGGGCAGCCACTAAGTGCTCTTGCTTTAGCAGAGGAGCTGGAATAGATGATCTCCTGAAGTCCTTTGCAACCCCTATCATTCTAGGATTGTGCGACCTGGCAGAAGATGATTTTGCTAATCCTTGTGAGGACACTGCACAGAATACCACTGTGTAGATGCAAAGATAAAGGAGAGGCATAATTTAATGAAATTTAAAACAAAACCAAAACCAACGAAAACAAGGAGGGGGAAATATTGTTTTAAGTTTCACTTTAAAATTATTTCTTTTCTCCTCAGACATTTCAAATATTTTTTTTTCCCCTGGATTAACTGCAATTGTATTGTCAGTGAAGTCACTCAGGAGTAAGATGGGCATAGCTTGGCTTTGGACTGTTCTCCAGCCTTTTTCTGCATCTCTTTCTGGCTGAAGGCTCTCAGAGAGCTTTATGGGCATGAAGAAAGGATGTCTATGGGGTGATAAGTGTCAATATTTTTTTTTAGGCTGTGCAAAGGTGTTACTTTTCTTCCAAGTTATAGGATGTCAAAGGGGTTTTTTTATTTGTTTGTGTTGGATTTTTTGTTTGGGTTTCTATTTTTTTTTTTTAGAAGTAAGATTATACCATTGTAGAACACTTCTTTCTAAGAATGTCTGCATTTCTCAAATTTTTATTATTTTTTAAAATTTTGGTTATATTCCCATCAATGTATTTGCCCAGCTTCATTTTTTTTCTCATAATCTTAGAAAATAAAATCCTTTTCAAAACTTTCTACTGAAAACCAAACAAACAAAGAAAAAAAACACCATTTCAAGGCATTTCTTTTATAATCTCATCCTGTGTATTTCTGCAAAACTTGCAGGAAAATCAAGGAAAGTCTATAAATGGCATGTGTTCAGAAGACTGTCTAGAGGAAACAGGAATGATAACCTGACAAATCCTGTCTCCTTCTGCAAGTTGACCTACTTAGTGGATGAAGGAAAGGTTGTGAATGTCATTTACCTGGGCTTTTGTAAATCATTTGATGCTCCCTCTCACAACATCCTCCTGGAGAAATTGGTTGCTCATGTCTTGGATGGGTGCATGCTTTGCTGGGTAAAATTCTCTCTGGTGGCCAGACTCAAAGAATGGTGGTGAATGGAATTAGATCCAGTTGATGGGTGATCACAAGTGATGTTCCCCAGGGCTCAGTATTGGGGCCAATACTCTTTAATGTATTAATCAAAGTTCTGGGGAGGGTATTGAGAGGCACCCTCAGTAAGTTGGCAGATGACACCAAGCCAAGTGGCAGTGTTGATCTTCTTGAAGGAAGAAAGGCTCTACAAAAGAATCAGGGCAGGCTGGATTGATGGGATGAAGTCAGATACATGAGGTTTAACAAGGTCAAGTCCCAGGTCCTGCACTTGGGTGGCCACAACCCCAGGTAACTCTATAGGCTTGGGTGGAGTGGCTGGAAAGCTGCTTGGCAGAAAAAGAACTTGGGGTTCTGGTGGACATCCATTTTGAACACAAACCAGCAGAGTGCCCAGGTAGCCAACAGCATCCTGCCCTCATCAGAGATAGTCTGGCCAACAGAAGTAGAAAAGTGCCTGTGCTTGGCACTGGTGAGTTAACACCTCAAATGCTGTGTTGACTTTTGGGCCACTCACTACAAGAAGGACATTGAGGTGCTGGAGCATGTCCAGAAAAGAACCTCAAAGCTAGTGAAGAGCCTGGAGAACAAGTCTTAAAAGGAACAGCTGAGGGAACTGGGATTGTTTAATCTGGAGAACAGGATACTGAGAGAAGCCTTTATTGCTCTCTACAACTTCCCAAAAGGAGATTCTAGTGAGGTGAGTGTTGGTCTATTACCATAGAATCATAGAATGGTAAGGTTGGAAGGGACCTCAAGGATCATCTAGTTCCAATCCCCTGCCATAGGCAGAGAGACCTCCCACTAGTACAGTTCACTCAAGACCTTGTCCAGCCTTCCCTTGAACACCTCCATGGAGGTAACAGTCACAACCTCCCTGGCCAACCTGTTCCAGTGCCTCACCACCCTCACTGGAAAGAACTTCCTCCTAACATCCAGTCTAAATCTCCCCTCTGCCACTTTAAACCCATTGCCCCTTGTCCTGTCATTGCAAGACCTTGTAAATAATCCCTCTCCAGCCTTCCTGTAGGCCCCCTTCAGATACTGGAAGGCTAGTATGGAGTGATAGAATGAGAAGAAATGGCCTCAAGTTGCACCAGGGGAGGTTTAGATTGGATATTGGGAAAAATGTCTTCTCTGAGACATTGGTGGGGCATGGGAATGGGCTGCACAGGGAGGCTATGGCATCACCATCCCTGAAGGTTTTAAAAAAATTTGAGGTCATGGTACTTTGGGATGCTGTTTCACATAATATCTTCTTGGAAAAGCCCAGGAAATGTGGCATAGATGATTGCTCTGTGAGGTGGACCAAAAACTGGCTCAACAATACAGTTCAGATGTTGTGGTAGAGAGCCAAGCTGGAGGTCTGGTGCCAGCGGAGTTCCCCAGGGATCAGTACTGGGTCCAGTTTTGTTCAATATCCTTACCAGTAAACTGGATGAGGGCACTGAGTGTTGCACCCTCTGCAAGTTTGCTGATGGTACAAAACTGGGAGGGGTGGCTGACACCTGTCAATCTGTGCTGCCATCCATCTGGACAGACTGGAGAACGGGATGAAGGCAAACCTTGTGAAGTTTGATAAGGAGAAGTGCAGGAATAACATCGGGTACCAGTACAGGTCAGGGGCTGCCCTGCTGCAAAGTAGCTCCATGGAGAAAGACCCTGGAGTCCTAGTGGACAGCAAGTTCCGCATGGGCCAGCAATGTGCTCTTGTAGCCAAAAGAGACAATGCCATCCTGGGGTGCATCAAGAAAAAGTCCATCCAGCAGGTCTATAGAGGTTCTTCTCCCCCTCTACTCTGCACTGGTGAGACCACATCTGGAATATTGTGCCCAGTTTTGGGCTCCCTAGTTCAGCGGAGAAAGAATCCAGTAGAGAGCCACAAGGATGACTGCGGAACTTGAGCATCTCTCCTACGAAGAGAGACTGAGAGAGCTGGGGGTGTTTAGTCTGGAGAAGAGAAGGCTGAGTGGGGATCCAGTCAAAGTCTATAAACATCTGAGGAGTGGGTGTCAAGTGGAAGGTGCCAGTATCTTTTCAGTGGTGCACAGCAATAAAACAAAGAGCAACAGATACAAACTGGAACACAGAAGGTTTCACCTCAACATGAGGAGAAACTTCTTTGCAGTGAGGGTGACAGAGCACTAGAACAGGCTGCCCAGAGAGGTTCTGGAATCTTATTGTCTGGATGCATTCTTGTGTGATCTAACCTGAGTGATCCTACTTTGGCAGGGGAATTGGACTCCATGACCCCTGGAGGCCCCTTCTAACCTCTAACATTCTGTGATTCTTTGATTCTGTGACATGGTTTAATGCCCATTATGGTGTTAGGCCAACAGATTCATAGAATCACAGAATACATGCAATTGGGAGAGACCTCAAAGATCACCCAGTTGAACCCTCCACACAGCACTGAAGGATCAATACTAAACTATGCCCCTAAGCACCAGGTGTATACACAACTGGAACACCCCCTAAGCATGGTGATTCTCTATCATGCCCTGGGCAGACCATTCCAGTGTTTGACAACCCTTTCAGTGAAGAAATGTTTCCTAATATCCAACCTGAACCTCCACTGGCACATCTTGAAACCGTTTCCTCTAGTCCTGTTGTTTGCCACCAAGGAGAAGAGGTTGCCCCCTCTTTCCAACCTCCCTTCAGGTAGTTGCAGAGAGCAGTGAGGTCTCCCCTCAACCTCCTCTTCTCCAGACTGAACAATCCCAGTTCCCTTAGACGCTCCTCATGTACCATGTGCTCCAGGCCCTTCGCAAGTCTCACTGCCCTTCTCTGGATAGACTCCAGCACTTCAGTGTCATTCCTGCAGTGAGGGACCCAGAACTGAGCACAACACTTGAGGTGTGGCCTCGCCAGTGCTGATGACAGAGGGATGATCACTTCCATGTTCCTGCTGGCCACAGTGTTTCTAATGCAAACCAGGATGCCACTGGCATTTTTGGCCACCTCAGCACACTACAGACTGATGTTCAATCCACTGTCAACCTGTACCCCCAGGTCTCACTCCAAGTTGCACATCCAGCCACACATCCCCAAGTCTGTAGCTTACTGTGGAGTTGTTGTGGCCCAGGTGCAGGACCTGGGACTTGGCCTTATTGAACTTTGTACAGTCAGCCTTGGCTCATCAGTCTAACCTGTTTAGATCTTGATGTAAATCTTCTTTACCCTCTATCAGATCCACACAGCCACTTAGCTTGGTGGCATCTGCGAATTTGCTGAGGGTGCACTTAATCACTTCATCCAAATCAGTGGTAAAGATACTAAGGAGGAGAGGCCCAATACTGAACCCACAGCGGGGACACTGCTAGTGACTGGACACCAGCCAGGTTTAACTCCATTCACCACCACTCTTTGAGCCCAGACAGAATGTTTTTTACCTGGTGCAGAGTGCACTTATCAAAGCCTTGTGCCATGAGTTTCTGAAGGGGAATGCTGTGGGAAAAAACATCAAAGACTTTAGTGAGGTCCAGATAGACAATGTCCAAAGCTCTTCTCTCATGGGTTACTTTATTGTAGAAGATCACATGAGTCAGACAGGACCTTAGAGGTCTTTTCCAACCAAAGCAGTTCTATGATCTCATGACACCCTCACAGATGAACAGTCTTTTGCAGCCTTGGAGGAGAGAGTGCTGTTCTGGAGCTGTTTTACGGAATTTGGCTTTTGGGAGTTTGTTCAGCAGAAAAGTGAGAACCTAGAATGTTTCCTAGATACTCTTTTTGCTAGTGTATGTCAGAAGTTTTACTGGAAGTGAAAATGTTCTGGAGATTCAGTCATTACACCTTATTTCTGCTTCTGCCTCCTTTAAGACAAATCCAAATCCCTTCGTAGCTTGGAAAATGGTCTATTTTTACTACTGAAGAAACCGTAACAAAGGATGGCATACACAGCATCCAAAAAAAGGTTTTAAATGCTAAAGAAATTATGAAGACTCCCATAAAAGAAAACCAGCAGCTATTTTTGCAGAAGAAAGCTGGATGAAGCAAAAACATCACACCAGCTGGGGGATGACAAGTCTACCAGATACAGACAGGTGCAGTTAATGCCTACCACATGTAGCACCTCCAGCACCACCTCCTGCCAGAGCAGACAGTTGTGGAAAGCCACAGGTTAGTACATTCGAGTCCACCTTTTGTCTTTAAAATATCAGTATGTATGAAGGCTAATTCAATGTATGTGACATGTTCTCTAAATCTTCTTCCAACTCCACAAAACTTACTTGTGTGTGTGTGTGTGTGTGTGTGTGTGTGTGAGCGT
>VWZE01006656.1:0-15154 GCA_013396675.1 Eubucco bourcierii | reverse complement strand
AAAAAAAGAAAAATTTAAACCAAACAGGCTGATGTTGCACAGTTATTCAGTACTTACTGAAAGTGTAATCCGCTTGTTTCATCGGTGTGCTATTTAGAAGGAAAAGAAAGTGGCTATTTCTGCCTACAGCTTTCTCTTAATTGGAAATTTGGTTTCAAAAATGACTAATTTCTCATTATTCTCTATACTGTCTCAAGTCTACTACATAAATAGACTGAAAAGCACGTTTATTTCACTTGCGAAGTAATCAGGCTCTGATGATGCTCACTGAAAGTAATTTGTATAAGACAGTGATATATTTTGAAATATATTTTCAGCTTTTATTAGAAACTTGGAGTCAAAACCAGCTTAGCAGACAGTAAGACAGTAAGCATCCTTTACCGTCACTAATTTAAGTACATGCAGCTGAGGATCCTCAGCAACATGTAACATCAAGTTTCTGGTAGCCCTCTATACATAGTAAACCAAATTGTCAGCCATTAATTTAATGAATTTGTGTTTTTTCTTGACCTAGCAGGTTGGTAATATTAGCATAGGTACAGGGTCTGTGTATCAAACGAAAATCTTTAATGCTACCTAATCTCCATTTTCAGAAATATGCTAGGAGCTGCAATAAAACTAAATTCCTTAATGCCTGTGCTATTACTTTTGAAAATGCGATGAAGATGATAAATGAATTTTCTAGAATCTTATCCCAGTCATTTATGTGCAACAGCAATGACATTTCTAATGCATTTTCTTTCTAGACAAAAGCTCTCATGGACAAGCTTCAGAAGACTATATCATCTGAAGGAAGATTTAAAAACCTTAGAGAAACACTCAAGAAGTATGCTTCCCTACAATATACAGCTGTGTTTTGTTACAGGCAGAGGATAATACATGTTACAGATGAATTGGCTTTGATTAAGCTTGAATAATTAATATAATATTGGATAATACTTTTATCAAAGAACCTTTTAAATTCTGGTTTCATTATGGTTGGCATCATTTTCGTGCTGAATGTGCTGTCGTTCGGTACCCCTGATCGATAAATACATCTTCGCAGAATTACTAAAACAGATTGTTCAGTGTGAATGTTTCCTGTCAGGATTTTACTTACACTGGTCAACTTTTTCAAAAAGTGTAAAGCCAGGTTTATAAATAAAGTTATTAGACAGAAGCAGGATTTCAAAGAATACTTGTTCCAGATAAGAAGTTTAGGACCTAGAACTAAGTCTGAGTCAGATTAAAGATCCATTCACTCCTTTATCTCTGTTCTGACAGTAGCCAGTAGCTGATGAGAGGAATGTAGGAACAGAACAAATTTGCTCTCCTATAGCTTCCCAGCTGTCTGTAGTCTGCTATCCTGGAAAACAGCCTGCTATTTTGTACAGTGGTCCTTGGATAGATTTTTCTTTAATTGACTCACCAGATTGTGTTTGGCCTTATGTAATTTTGGCATCCAGTATATCCTATGGCACGGGTTCTACAAGTCATGTATCAGCTCTGGCTGCATTTTTACAAATTCTGTAATTAGCAGTGGGCTTTCTAGGACTGAGTGGTACAACTACTTTAAGTCTTTGCATCTTTCAAGATAATTTAAATTACAAGTATAATTACTGGGATGTTTCAAAATACATATAGTTCAAGGTAATAAATCATTTAAAATACTGTTGTGGAGCTAATAACTTTTTAAAAAATGTTTTTACTCATAATGTATAAACAGGTGCTGTTGTACACCTTTCAGATAGTATATTGTTTGTCTTTGGACAGCAATCATCCTCATCACATAAAAAATACCCACAATGAGGTGCATTGTTAAGTGTTGTCACCAGTCTGCCTATCTATTACAGCCATCACCTTACATTCTTCTTATGCCAGAACTTCAGAAAACCAAGTTTGGTACTATTTCTACTGAGGGAAGAATCAGTGAGCATGGAGCAGTGACCATTGCATTGAGAAAGCAATCATTATCCCATTCTCCCTGTCCCATGTTATCCCATTCTTTCTGTCCCCCCAGTGTAAGCAAATCCCTGTTTTCTAGGCGTTCCATTCAGTTTTCCAGGTCATCTTTTCCCCCTTTCCATCTGTTGAAAAGGCCTGAATAGACTTTTGACAAAGTGGTGTATACATATGTATGTATGCATGTACTCATGTATATACATGCATTTGTGCATGTCTGTGGATGTATGTAGCACATCTATACATGTGTGTGTATGCACCTCCACACGTGCCTGCCACACACACGTACCCTTGCTATACTGGGATGCTTACAGGACTGCAGAACACCAACCACTCAGAAGCATGTACACATGCATTTTTAGCTTATGTGTAGGATCTGCTTCTGAAACTGTCTGGCAGACAGGATTGAAATGTGATTGAAGATGTTCTCTGATTCCAGAATTTATCTGTCATTCCTCCAACTCCATCATATTACCATTCTACCTTTACCTAAAGGTCATTTGTCATTACAGATTAGATATTACCTATCAGATAGAAGATATTCAATGTGCTATGGGTAGTGCAGATACAGCTCAGCTGAAGTCAGAGATGCTGCTTGTTTCAGAAATTAATAGAACCCATTGATCAGAAGTATGTTAAGTCACAAAAAGTTTGCATAAGTTATTAAAAAGTCAAGTCAAAAATGTAGCTACCGGTAAATATGTTGATCTGTTGTTTCACAGTTGTAATCCACCTGCAGTTCCCTACCTTGGAATGTACCTGACAGACCTGGCATTTATAGAAGAAGGAACACCAAACTTCACTGAGGAAGGCCTTGTTAATTTTTCCAAAATGAGAATGGTAATTTTCATTTCCTTATATACCTTCCCAACAGATGTATAATTGTGTGAGTTAATTGCTGGTTTAATTACAACTCCTTCAAATTTAACTTCTAAGATGTACAAATACCTTGGCGTCATGCAAGACAGACATGAAGCGATTGAAGGCAATTACTCGAATCAGTCTTCTATCACCATCTTCTGGTAAACCGTGTATTTTTACATGATGAATTTGTCTCAAATTTGTTCCTTGAGAAATGGCAGACAGGAAAAAGCAGCTGTCCAGAGTTCATGAAGGAACAACAAAAGCCTTTTCTGAAATGACTGAAATTGAAGAAATTTAGTGATTCACCAGAAAGCAGTAATCACAATCTTCTTTTCAAGTGTGCTAGAGTCTCAGAAAGCATTTTAAAGTTGGTTTCTCTCCAACTACTACATAATGGTGTTTTGTGATAACTCCTCAGAGTGAAGCATGGAAATTTCTAATCTGAGTTTAATGTCACCCTTAGTGCTACACCTTGCAGCAGTCACTTGAGACAAAAAGAAGTTTTCACTATGGGGAAAGGAGAGACAATATGGTTCACTTCAGGCTGACTGAACAATAAACGGTTAATTTAGGAATGTTATATCCTTGGAAGCCATTAGGAAATCACCTCTGTCTTTCCATCTTCCCAGGATAAATTGCATAACTTGGTTAAAAATTCTTGCTTTACATGTCTTAGCTGAGATGAAAATGCAGCTGTACTTAGTCCTATTTATGTATTCTTTTGAAAGATCTCACATATTATCAGGGAAATACGTCAGTTCCAGCAGACCTCCTACCGCATAGAGCATCAGCAGAAGGTAAGGCACTGTTACCTACTAATGAAATCAAAACTCTGGTAGCAACTAGTTCTAAGATACAGCTGTTGTTGAAAGCTACAAACAATGTGTTTTGTTCACACACATGCAGAAGACAGGACAGACAGAAATACAGACCATTAATCTGCATCTGCAGATTATTATTATAAAGAAACTCTTTATTTGACTCCATGTAGAAGAAAGCTTTTTCCTCTTTTCTGGAAGTTCTCCCAAGATTACAGGTTTCATGGGTCTGGGATATGAGGGTACAGATTCAAAGGGAAATGCTTTCAGTCTGTCCAGTTGGAAGTGTAATTCCCCATGGAATTCCAGATTCCTGGAATTAGGGTATAGGAGAAGGCCCAAGTGTCTGCTGATGGTATGTGCATTCTGCAGTTCTTTCCCCCTTGTCTTTCATGGAAGCAATGGATGCTTGCCCAAGGCCATCCTGCGCCTCCAGAGAAGGTTTCATTTCAGACTTCAGAAGAAGCATGATCTTTGGTAATGTGGCCAAAGATCTGCCTATTCCTAAAAGGACATACTGAAGTCCTACAGGTGCAGCTTTACCCCATTTGAATGAGCTACTTTGTCAAGTAGACAATGCGAGAGTGTCTCAAGATAAAAAGGAAAGCAGAGAATTTTTTGCAGAAGTAACAGTCTGTTCACCTTTGTTTTGTCCATTCCAGGTCACTCACTATTTACTTGACAAGACACTCATCATAGACGAAGATACCTTGTATGAACTCTCCTTAAAAATTGAACCCAGGCTCCCTGCCTGAAGAGCCAGCTTTGTCTCAGAGTCTACAGAAAACTTTAGTACAATGAACAGAATCATGCATGCCAAGTCCTAAAGACAGCAAGGGAAACTGAGAAGAATGCAAGCTCTCTTTTCTGATAGGAGATACAGAGCCTCACAGCATTTCCCTTACAGGCAATGAAAACAATTATTGGAAGACAAAGATGCTTCCTACCTGGATTAAGTGATTGCTGCTTTGTGAAGACAATATTTTGCAGTAGGGACTATGCATTTAATGGACAACAAGAGACCTTCCTGTGAATGGGTACTCGTAGTCATCTTACGTGACAACTAAAAGAGACAGATTTAGATGATGGTAATATACTCAGGTATATTAAGATAAACAAACAAAACAAGATGACTGTGATGTGGTCTGGGTTGATGGCTAACTTAGCTTTTAGGTGCTCAGTGAGGCAGTAATGGTAGTGTTGTCCTTATAGCGGTGTTAACTTCATTGGAAAAAAAACCCAAGATCTTAACAGTCATTCTACTATCTTGGAGTGACACTAAGGTAGCACCCAGTATTTTCAGATCTGCAGTTGTTCAAAACACTTGCTATACATTTAATGCTACTCTTTGTAAAATGTTACCTTCTTTAAATGTCTTGTCAGCCTTTCCTAAGGTGACCAATTTTTACCTATAAATTGATTGTAAATATTCTTTCATTTATACGCAGTGAAAGTATGGAAAGCAAAAGTAGTTGAACAGCTGTAAATAGCTGCCAGCCTTGCAACTTCATCTGGGAAATACAAGGGCAGGGGCTATACCTGAGGTTTGAGAGATCCAGACATACAGTGAATGGGATGGTTAATCATGCTGCACACAGCCCTGGAAAAGGCACTTTATTTTAATGCACCTCCTGCAGCTTCTCTGACAAGTCAGGCTACAGAGCACTTTCTGGACACACTGTGGAGAGAAGTATCTGTCTGGTTGGGCAGTGGGTGTGATCAGCAATGAACTGCAGAAGTTGGGATGGCAATTCTGTCCTGTGTGGAATCAGTGGTTTGAAAAATGTCTATTTTTGCGTTCAGCGATTTGGCAGTGACTTAGCTCTAATACTGCTCATATAAGTGGCAAACTTTGAATGCCAGCAAACACAGACTGTATCTTTTTTATCTGAGCTAGTAACTATCATTTACATATGGGCATATGTTTAAGAAAATGTACTGTTCATAAATGCTTTTAAAGCCTACGCTTTTCTGACATACCAGGTAGAGAGATGTCATTTCTACAGCTAGTTGGTACTTCCTGAATTTTCCTGATCAACAGTGGCCTGTTGTAGCTGCATGGAAAGTGAGCTCAAATGCATGCTGTAAATTGCGTCATAGTATAAAACACAGGTGTTAGCACCATTGAAAAAAAATTGGCTGGAAAAGTGTCCTTACTTTTCCAATGATATTCAGCCAGTTGAAGAAATAGGGCTATATCACTGTATACCTCCCTTAAATCCTCTCAGGGAGATAGAGTTTCAGACAGATTGTGACCTAGGCCTATTTGATCTGATATTTTTTATGACAGTCATGATGTCTCTTAACGCTGGCAATGAAAAACGGATCTGCCTGGCTTGTGTTCTTTGTCTTTATTTGCACTTTAATTATATCTCTGGCGCAGCACAGAGCTGCACAATAAATTCCATTCGTTCTGTCTGAGTGTAACTGCTGGCACTTATAAAAGTACCTTAGCAACTGTAAATTCCATTAAGGTTCTTCACCACAAGGACCATCTCTTTGTAAATAACTGCATGAGGAAACGTCACAAATACTGGAAAAGTTCCTCAACTAGGAAAGCAGACAGCAACAGGAAAGGAAATGTTTTAAGTAGTTCTAGTTAATGATTGCTGTAGAAATGAACATGGAAATGTTACTTACAGAAGCTTTTTATTGTCTAAAATGTGTTTGTTCTTCTACCAATGACTGACGAGAAGCTGATTGCATCCCAATGCATGATATGGAAAGGGGGGGGAAAAAACAAAAAACAAAAACAAACAAACGAAAAAAAGAGCATGGTTTATTTGGACCACAAAACAACTTACTGTGCATTTTGTGTACAAAAGCAGTAGTTTCATAAAACACTTTGAAGTAATGAAGAAATGGGGAGGAAGTGATCCCAAAAATGATTCCTTCATTTGATTTTATTGTTTCTCTCTGTTAACAAGGAGAATGTGTAACTACTGTCAATGTCAACTGGCAGCTCTGCTGTACGCTATTAAATTCTTCTTTATCTGCCTGTACCCCACATTACCAAACTCCTTCAAAGTTCTTGGCATTACAAGGTATGATTCTTCATCTTACTGTTCTCATAGTTCCTTGTTTTATACTTTATGTATGTATATCAGGTCTTCAGGTTTTTCAAAACATTCAATTCATTTGAACACTTCCAGTAGGTAGGGGTGATGCTGTGCACATGCTACAGATCATTACCAATGGCCAGAGAGGAAAGCAAAGGATTAGACACAAGGATTTTTTCAACAGTGCTGAGCATCCATATTTTAAAATCAGTAGATAATGTGGTAGTTCAGACCCTCTCAAAAAGCATATACTGCTTATATGCCAAAAGTCACTTCTTGTAGATTAGACAATGCAGATTAGAATCAACAGAGTAAATACATGCTCAGTTTGTATTCAGAGACACAACAAGAACAACAAAAAAAAAATGGTCACAGCAACATTTGATTTGATGATGACTAATATTAATATTTTTTTGTTGGGGTTACAGTGTGCTCATTAAAATACAGGAGGTGACTACTCAAAGAAATGAGTGTGCATCCTGACATCCACAGCCCTAGCCAGTGTTGCAAGCCTAACCAAAGCTGGAAACAGCTGTTTTGCAGAAATCCCACACAGCAAGCGTGAAGTAGTGTGTCTGCCCAGCAGTCAGGCTGTGCACTTCACATGTAAGTGGCCTCAGTGCCTCTGCTGCAGTAATGATTCGGTGTTTCAGCTATGGCAATAGTTAGTAGTCAGCAGCAACCTACTTTATATGAGGCTTTGCCTGGTGTACCTCTATTGCAGTGATCTCCCTGTACAGAGCACAGGGATTGTGGAGCGCCTTGCTACCAGCTTCTCTGTGCCAGTCCGCCACAGCCGTATAAAACACAGAGATAGAAATCCCCATCATAAAACACCCACTGCTTACCTCTGGTGTTTTAGGGAGGGTGTCTCTGCCATTTGGATCTTGCTCTCTTTTAGGATTTTCTCCATTACAGCTTTCATGCTGTGGAAGCAGGGCAGACTTGCTGTTCTGCAGTTGGAACTGAAGAAGTCCAGCTGATTCAGGATCCTTAAGAAAGAGAAGGGCTGAAGCACCTATCTACTTGCCTTTCTTAGCTTCAGCCCTGATGCTACAACAGCAGATCTCATGTTGACTCTCTGGACAAAAACACCTTAGGGTGTGCAGGCTGGCTAGCTGCAATGGGGATAGCGTATTTCACCCACTGGTTCACCAGTGGGCACATCTGCCAGCAGAGTCCGAGGGAAGTTTTACAGTAATTTTTTTACTGCTTAGGCAGCAGCCTGGATTCAGCTTGTAGTTATCTGGGAACTTGGGCAGCATCGCAGACACGTGCCCTTCTATGTGATAGAGAGCACTTGGCACACGCTGATAGAGGGTTAGAGTTGCCTTCACCCCAGCCTTCACTTCCAGCCATCCCTCTCTTTCCCCCACTACATTCACCAGTGTGGTTGGAGCCCATGATTAGTCACCATGTGGAAGAAAACATAGCTCTCTTGAATTTACAGTGGCAGTAAGTGTATATTCTGTCCTTTTGGTTCAGCTAGTCCTGTAACACAAACATGTAGCTTAATAGTGAGAGATGATACTGGAGCTGGTCACCCTTAAGGGTGACCCATTAAAAGTAAGGAAGAGGTCTACATTCTCTTTCTGCTTAGTCATTAATACTGAATCTTGTTATGTAGGATAAAAATGAACTTAACTATTTAAAGTATTTATTAATTTTAATCATGTTGACTTTGGTTTCAGGATATGTTCATTATCCCAAGTTTTCTTTCATAATCACTATTTATTTTAAGGGTTTTACAAAAACATTGTTTTATTTGTATGGATATTCAGTCTTTCCTCCTTTCACCCATAACAGCACTATTAAACTTAGATATATTATTTTAAATTCTCATGAATAGAGATATTTTTACCCACACATAATTGTTATTCATTAAGGGCAAAATCCTTCAGACCTCATTCTGATAATACCTTAGGCTTCACTGAGAGCTTTTCATAGTAAGTATCTGGGGATCTGGCTCTCAGCTATTTGCCTGTTACAGTTTTTGCCTCTAAAGGTCAAATGTCTCTGTGTAGGATGCTTTGTGTCCAATATGCTGCTGAACTATGGTTGTTTTTGTTGTATCTTTACTTTTGGTATGGTCTCTGAAGTTTTGTTCTTTAGGAGAATAGATGTGTGTTTATTTGACAGATGTACCTATATCTAACATGTTACTTAGTGCACAAACCACATGTTTTTGCATGTATTGTAACTTATCTTTTGACCTGAGGTTATTGCTTTGTATTGTTAGTAAGGCATATCAGGCAGGTTGTTGTGCCTATATGCTAATTAAACATTCTTTTATTTCCCTGAGTTTCAAGAGTTCTTACCAGTATCTGTGTGTGGTTTGAACAATTAAATCTACTCCTTCTGAATTACTGTGTGAATTTATAGACACATGGGAGGGGAAGGGACAAGCTATTAATAAGAAGGGCAAAACCCAGATCTTTACTGGAAAAGAACTTTGTTCTGGTTTTGGTTTTTGAGTTTTGTTTGTTTGCTTGTTTGTTTTGGTTTTGGTGGGGTTTTGTTTGTTTGTTTCTTTTTCACTCTTGCTGCATTGCAGTTGCTGTCAGCATCAAGAACAATGCTGATTTTAACTTGGGCAGAAAGTGAAGGCTACCTCACACACAAGCAGAAATGCTGATCCACTGTGAAGTGTACAGCACCAATAACAAGATGTGTAACAGATTAAACTGAAACAGCTGCACCTTGCATTCGTCTCCAGGGAAGAAAAGCTCTATTCCCTTTCTCACAAGACAAAGTAGGTGCATATCGCTTCAGAAGATTATTGAGGACAACATTCTTGGCCACTTGAGTACACTGCTGACATATTTTATTGACTATCAACCAATACACTCAGGTCCCTTTCAAAGTCAGTTTTCTAACTGCACATTACCAAGTCTGTAGCTTATCATGGGAATTGTTGTAACTTAAGTGCAGGACCTGGAACCTCACCTTGTTGAACCTCATACAATTAACCCTGGCCCATCAGTCTAACCTGTCTAGATCCTGCTATAACACTGCCCTACCTGCCAGCAGATTGACACAGCCACTCAGCTTGATGTCATCTACAAATTCACTGAGGGTACCCTCAATACCCTCATCAGAGCCTTAATAAACAAAGATATCGGGTCCTGGTACTGAAGCAAGCAAATTTAACTCCACTCACCACCACTCTTTGGACCCAGACAGTCAGTCAGTTTCTTTTACAGTGCACTTATCCAAGCCTTGTGCTAAGAGTTTCTGAAGGACAAAGCTATAGATGATGTCAAGGGCTTTACTAAAGTCCACAGTCTTCCCCTCATCCACTAGGCAGATCACCTTTATGCAAATGTTCATGTTACTCATGCAGAACCTGCTTTTCATAAACCTGTGCTGACTGTTGTCTTGTGTGTGCTTTGAGATAGCACTCAAGGTGATCTGTTCCATAACCCTCCCTGGCACTCATAGTCAGACCGATAGGCTTGTAGTTCCTGAGATCATTATTTTGGCCCACCTTGTGGACAGGTATCACATTTGCTGGCCTCCAGTCAGCTGGGACCTCCGGGTTAGCCACAACTAGGGATAGTGGACAAAAACAGTGACAAAAAGGTGGCTATGGAATATGGGGGTTCTTTCCAAAAGGAAAATGGAGACCTGGTCATGATGGGTATGGAGAAGGCTGAGGTACTCAGTGGCTGCTTTGCCTCAGTCCTTGCTGACAAGGGCTCTAGCTGTACTGTCCAAGCTCCAGAAAACAAAGGTGGAGAGCGGGTAAAGTCCACACAAAGCGAAGATCAGGTTTGAGACCATCTAAAGAACCAGAGTTGTGCAAGTTGAAGACCCCAGCAAGATCCTGACGAAATCTGCTCTTGTCAGACCCCACCTGGAGTACTGTGTGCAGTTCTGGAGCCCCCAGTACAGGAAGGACATGGAAGTGTTGGAGCGGGTCCAGAGGAGGGCCACGAGGATGATCAGAGGGCTGGAGCAGCTCTCCTATGAGGACAGGCTGAGAGAGTTGGGGCTCTTCAGCCTGCAGAAGAGAATGTTTCAAGAAGACCTGTTAGTAGCCTTCCAGTATCTGAAGGGAGCCTACAGGAAGGCTGGGGAGGGATTATTTACAAGGTCTTGCAATGACAGGACAAGGGGCAATGGGTTTAAACTGGCAGAGGGGAGATTTAGACTGGGTGTTAGGAGGAAGTTCTTTCCAGTGAGGGTGGTGAGGCACTGGAACAGGTTGCCCAGGGAGGTTGTGGATGCTCCCTCCCTGGAGATGTTCAAGGCCAGGTTGGATGAGGCCTTCAGTAACCTGCACTAGTGGGAGGTGTCCCTGCCTATGGCAGGGGGTTGGAACTAAAGGATCCTTGAGGTCCCTTCCAACCTTACCATTCTGTGATTATATGTTAGCTTGTGGTTGAACTTGATGATCTTTAGGTCTTTTCCAACCAGGTCATTCTATGATTCTGTGATTCTGTGATTCTATGGTTCTATGAAATTGGCAAACAAAATTGCCAAAACAATCTCCATCGTATTCATAAAGTCTTAGCAAAATGTTGAAGTACCTACTGACTGGGAAAGGGGAAACATAAACCCTGTCTCCAAAAAGGGAAAAATGCAAGACCCTAGAAAATATACGTCACTCAGTTTTGCCAGTGTGTCTGGCAAAATCATGGAGCAAATCCTCCTGACTGCCTTGCTAAGGCATACCAAAAATGAAGAAGAGTTAGTAAACAAACACGGCTTCACCAAGGGCAAATCATGCCTGACAAACTTCATGCCTTTCTGTCACGGAGTTACAGCAGTATAGATAAGGGAAGAGAGAAGTAGGTTGTGTAAATTGGACTTGTGTAAAATATTTCATACTGTCACACATGACATCCTGTTCACCAAATTGGAAAAGTATGGTCTTGAAGGATGGATCCCTGGCTGGGTAAAGAGTTGGCCAGGTGGCTCAATGTCCAAATGGAGACCAGTGACAAGTGGTGTCCCTCAAGGGTCAGTACTGGGACCAGTGCTGTTTGACATGTTTGTCAGTGGGACAATGAGACTGAGGAATCTTCAGCAAGTGTCCAGATGACACCAAGCTGTGTGGTCTGTCTGACATACTGGAAGGAAGGGATGTCATCCAGAGGCACTTGGACAAGCTGGAGAGGAGGGCACAAGCCAAGCTCATGAAGGTCAACAAGGCCAAGCTCAAGGTCCTACACCTAGTCTGGTGCAATCCCAAGCACAAATATAGGCTGGGTGAGGAGCGGCTCAAGAACAGTCTCGAGGAGAAGGATTGGATGTCAGCTGATGAAAGCTCAACATGAGCTGGCAATGTGCACTTGCAGCCCAGAAGGCCAACTGGGCTACATTAAAAGAAGTGTGACCAGCAGGACATGTGAGGTAATTCTGCCTCTCTGCTCTGCTCCCTTGAGACCCGACCTGTCCACAGGAGTACAAGTGTCCATTTCTAGCGCCCCCACCACAACTGCAGTAGTGGGTCCAGACGGGCACTGTGCAGCCTGGAGAAGATAAGGCTCTGTGGAGGCCTTATAGCAGCCTTCCAGTACCTGAAGGGGACCTATGAAAAGGCAGAAAGGGACTCCTAGTGATGGTACATGCAGGAATGGCTTTAAGCTTAGGAGAGGAGATTTAGACTGGATACCAGGAAAAAAATCTTAACAGTAAGGGTGGTGAGACACTGGAACAGGTTGCCCAGGGAGGTCATGGATGTCCCCTCCCTGGAGGTGTTCAAGCCCAAGGTGGTTGAGGAGCAACATGGTCTAGTGGAGGAGTCCCTGGCAATGGCAGGGTGATTGGAACTAAATGATAGTTAAGGTCCTTTCCAAACCAAAAAATTCTTTGAATCTATAAGTCTATGAGTGTCACTTGGTGAGCACTTCCTTCAGCTTCTATAGTACCCTAGGATGTGTCCCATTGGTCTCACAAATTTGTGTACATCTAAGTGGCACAGTAGGTCTTTGATCCTTTCCTCCCAGACTATGAAGGCTACATTCTGTTTCCCATGCCTGTCTCCCAGTTCCAGAAGGTGGATCCAGGGAGCAACAGTTATTTTAAGTAACTAAGCAGTCACAACACACGACTGTCTAAGACAGAGATAATACAAGTGACATATTAAAATCAGCATCTGTTCAATACTCTGAGACTTTGAAGTCACATTTTCTGCAACTTTTTTTTTTTTTTAGTTTGGGGTTTTTTTTGTTTTGTTTTGTTTGTTTTTTTAGTTTTTGGTGTGAGAGTAATTTACTCTTGAAGCTGTCAGGCATCTTCAGCACAAGAAAAGAAATCGAACTACTTAACATGCATCTCTGTTTAAAAGTACTGCAGGTTAATTTTAATTTTGTTTTCACCAATTTCAATGGTTGCCTTAACCTTATGTCCAAGATTTGTCTGGTTTTACACCTTTCTCTTAAGGTCATCATCAAGCTGTTCAAAATCCTTATCTCTGTGAGTGAAAAACTGAAACTGGTCTTGAATGATTGTGCAAAGATAATGAATGAGCATTGTAAAGGCTGAACTATGCTCTGAAAGTTATATGCTAATGTTCCATCTCTGCATAAGCTAGAAGAAGTGAAACTCAAGAAAAGCAGGCTTTTGGTTGAAGTGTCCAGGTTCAAAGATGACTGAGACAGTCACTAGTGTACATTCCAACTCCTTAACTGATGAAGCCAGTTCTGTGCAGTGATGCTGGTAAGTGTAGTAGCAGCAGAAGTCACTTAAAATTTGTGTGGCTAGAGATTGCCACCCTGCATAGGCCTCTTTGAATTGGACAGCACCCTACCATATTAAAGCCCATGGTGCATGCACATGCCTGGATGGATGGGTCAGACTTAGAGTGATAATTATTACAAAAGGCTTGTGTTTACAGAATCACAGAATGTTAGAGGCTGGAAGGGACCTCAAAAGATCACAGCACCACAGGAAGTTAGGGGTCAAAAGGTACCTCTGTTGATCATACAAGTCCAACCTCTCTGTCAGAGCAGGACCATAGAATCTAGCACAGGTCACACAGTAACACATCCAGACAAGGCTTGACAGTCTCCAGAGAAGGATCCTCTAGTCCACCCCTCCTGCCAGAGAAGGCTCACCTATTCCAGATCACACAGAAACACATCCAGTTAGGTTATGAACAGTTCCAGAGAAGGAAACTCCACAATCCCCCTGGGCAGCCTGTTCCAGTATTCCGTCACCCTCACACTGAAAAAAATGCCTCCTTGTGTTTACATGGAACTCATCTTCCATCCATTGTCCCTTGTCCTGTCACCGGGCATCACCAAGCAGAGTCTCTTTACATATTTAGAAACATTAATGAGGTCACTCCTCAGACTCCTCTTTTCCAAATTAAAGAGCACCAACTCACTCAGTCTCTTCTCTCCCATCACCATTTTCATAGCACTGCACTGGACTCTTTTAAGCAGTTCCCTGTCCTTCTTAAACTGAGGGGCCCAGAACTGGACACAGTATTACAGATATGGCCTCACCAGGGTACAGTAGAGGGGGAGGAGAACCTACTAACCACCACTCCTTCTAATACACCCCAGATAACGGAGGCTACATTCTGCTTCCCATGCGTGTCTCTAGTTCCAGGAGCTGGATCCAAGGAGTAATGGTTATTTTAATTAACAAAACAGTAACAACACATAAGCCTGTCTAAGACTTTCGTTACTCTTTCTGGAAGCTCTTCATTTATACAGATTGGGGATGATATGTATAAAAACATGTCTATGCCCTAGGTATGTACCACATAAATCAACAGTAGTATGTTTTCTGATCGAAATATAACAACAACAACAACAACAATAACAGTAAGTATTTATTCCATTTTGTTTACTGTATCTCCCATGGGAGAGCTGTCTGAAAAAGAGCACCTTATTTCTTCTCTAACCATGCCTGTGGGCACTGCCATAACAAAACATGTTGGGTCATCATGATGGAAAGGGAGAAAGTGTCCAGAGTTCAACATAACTGAAAATGTTTGTTGGCTGTGTTTCTGTAGTCACTAATCTTCTTAATTCCCTGACAGTCATAATGTCAAAACTTACTGTTTGTAACTGTTCTTAACACACACCTTTCAGAAAAAAATAGCATTTCCATGAAATAAATATATACTTGTATTTTTAATTAGACAGAAGCTTTGCCAAAATGCCATGCAGCAGCAACTTTTCAAAGGACTGAAGCTGTCTGAAACAGAATTGTTGCCCCTTTCACAATGCGTGAGATAGTCTAGACAATTCCTTCCTTCGGTCTTGCTGCTCAGATTCAAAACATGCTTTGTGGCATTGCTCAGCGCAGTCTGCAACACAACTGGCAAAAATCATGTGATGATATTTTAGGTAACTGTGCTGAAGGTCACATAGCTTTGTTGCAAGGATTTTAGATATTCCTGCTTTTCCAAAGGGTCTACTCCAATTTTAGGAAAAAAGTATTTCTTCTCCCTTTGGCCAGAAAGCACACTGCTAATCAGAAAAAATGCGTCCCTGAAAAGAGGAAGGCAGG
>VWZE01006654.1:8417-39375 GCA_013396675.1 Eubucco bourcierii | reverse complement strand
GTATACAAAATTTCAGTGTCTAAATGTAACAATGTGATTACCAAACCATGTGTTTTGAACCCTGTAACTAAGTTTTCTGGGGAGATTTAATGTTAATAAACAATTTTCATAGTTATTAACAATCTCTGCCTGGATATCAAAATCAATATCCATTATGAATTTTGCATCATGCGTAACAATTGTATAATCATAAAAGCAATTCAAGATGGAAAGGATCTTGGTAAGTAACTAATTGAGGTTTATTTTTACCCATGTTCTCTCATCCTTCAGAATCTCTGTGTGATTTTGATAATGTGCTGGTTTGAGGCTAATTGGAATATTTTAATAGAGAAAATTACACTCTAGGCTGTGAAAGGAAAACATGGTGATGTCTGCTGCACTCAATAGGCTTACTGAGATGTTTGGGAAAGGAAATCATAACATTAGACAAGTCAGCCTCAGTCAGTCTCTCTCTGGGGGCACAGCCTCTTGAGCCATCTAGCTTCTGGTTCCTCTACCAATTAATCTTCACTAACCACTTTTCTTCTAACCTCCCTGGCCAATCCTCCAAGCTCACCTTGTGTGTAAGGCAAACCTTGGGGTAAGGTACAGGAGTGGGGAGAAGGTGGAAGGGTGGTTGGGAACCCCTCCTGGGGTCTCTGATTTCTGGGAGGGGAGTTGTGTTTCTGTATTATCTTTAACTTGTATATTTCTGTAAATATTCCTGTCTGTTGTGTCTATCTCTGCTTGTACATTGTGCTGAGCTGTAAATAGAGCTTCAGTCCTTAACTTCCAGCTGGCTGAGTCTAGTCTGGGTAATTTTACAAATCGTGGGGGGCGGGGAACTCCCAAACTATCACAGATAACATGAATGAAAAATCAATGTGTTGAATATACTTCAATAAACACAGTTGAAATTTGCTGTGTTGAGGGTGTGTTTCTTCCTACATTATACACAAGTTAGTTAATGTTAGATGGCTTTTGCAGTCTAAATTTTAATTTTAAATAAATTACATCTCTGTCCTAAAAGGTATCATAAATCAGCAGTGTGCCTTTACTGCATTCTGATGTCCCACGGTTTCTTTAAGCAAAATGTAGAAAGTCAATGGAAGTTGTGAACCTTCACCAGTGTGGTACACGACAGAAGACACCAAATATAGTTTCCAAAGTTGGAGTCTGTTGTTTTCCCATTGCTCTGTCCCACTTGCAGTAATATTAGGGAAAAGAGCTGAAACAGAAATCTGACTAAATTAGCTGCTTCATTTTTATTTGCTACTCTATAGATAAATTCTATGCAAAAGCAAAGGTATCAAATTTAATTATTTTTTGCTTATTTTATGATTAGTTTTAGGCTTTGGATATTGTAATCAAACCTTTCCCATTGCATAATGGTATAGAAGTAAGAAACCATTTGGAATTTTGTTCTGGTGGTGGTGGTGGTATTTGTTTGTTTGTGATTTGCTGTTTTGTTGTTGCTGCTGTTAGATAAATGCAGCAGTATTTAAATATTTTAAAATCAGATCTCATGTTAAATTTTGTTTCTCCTTTACTTGGACTGCTATATACAGCTTATCCTGAACATATAAGATCTGTAAAGAAATACTGTGAGCATTAAAATAAGATCAGTGGGAGAGTTTGTCTCTGAACTGCAGTGATTTAAAAAGACCTGTTGTTTAAGTAGTACAACTTGACAGAACTGACATGATCCGTAAGTTTTAGACAATGGGTTAAAGAGATCCTCAGTTAAGAACTGACCCTCACTGCACAGGCTCCTCTCTTATTTCTTCTGCCTTTTAATAAAAGCAGTGCCCATCAGTGTAAACTGAGACTCATATTTTGTACTGCTTTGGTAACCTTTGCATTTTTGTTTCGACAGAATGCCAGATTCACCTGGTGAAGTTCCAGAATATCCTTTGTTTGTTTCAGTCAGTGACTGGCTGGACTCCATAAAAATGGGTCAGTATAAAAATAACTTCATGGCAGCAGGTTTCACAACTTTGGATGTGGTTTCAAGAATGACTACTGAGTAAGTATGTAATCTGTTATCCCTGCAGTGACTAACGTGTGAATTTGTTTGGATGCTGCAGAGACATAGTTATGTCACTGCAGCATCCAAACTGGTTTTAAACTGGCAGAGGGGAAATTGAAACTGGATGTGAGGAGGAAGTTGTTTGCAGTGAGGGTGGTGAGACACTGGCACAGGTTGCCCAGGGAGGCTGTAGAGCACAGAATCACCCAACGTAGAATCACCCAACATGATCAAAGATCAAAGATCACATTGGGTGATTCTGTGCTCTACAACCTCCCTGGAGGTGTTCAAGGCCAGGCTGGACAAGGCCTTGAGTGACCTGCACTAGTGGGAGGTGTCCCTGCCTATGGCAGGGGGTTGGAACTGAACGATCCTTGAGGTCCCTTCCAACCTTACCACTCTATGATTCTATGATTCTATAATTATCATGATCTATGGAGCAGTGCTTTCATTTCCTGACCTATCCAAGATATTAAAATACAAATCTGGTTTGTTTGGGGTTTTTTAATGACAACATAGGAGAAAGATACCATTAAAAGACTCAGACTTGATAATTTCATTCTGTGACTATACTAAATATGTGGCAATGAACACTAGGCAATGAACATACTTAATGTTTCTTGGGGAATCAGTTTTGGTCTAGACCACCGAAGACTGTGGCAAAAATCTTTTCTTACTTTGCTATGAACATCATCAAGCCCATCTCAGTCCTCACAAGGAAGCTGTTCCACACCTTGCTGCTTTTCTGACACCACTGCACTCAGTACAGTGGTGTCAGAAAAGAAAATAGGAGCCTGGGCAAACTATGGATTAATAATGTAGCATAAAGATATGATCCACTTTGTTCTATTTTCTTCCCATGACTTCCTAATCTTTTATTTGATTCTGGGGCACTCTGCATTAATAATGGCAAGACTCAGCTAAGATTAAATAACTTCACATGTGAAGTTAGGACTGTTTTTCCTCTCATGTCTATCACTTCACATTCATCACCTACACTGAATTTCATTTACTGCTTTATGGCACAGTCACTGAAGTGGGTTAAGGAACTTCCCTTCCACTACTGAAATTTACCAGACCAGCTCAGATGGCTTGGAAGTAATATAAAGCTGTATTGACAGCAAAGCTAAATACACACAATATATTTAGAGGTACTTACAATTACATACAATTCAGAAATAATATAGAAATCCAAATTCCCTCATGGACAAACAGAAGGGCTCAAAGTCACCCCCTCTCTCTCCCTCTCCTTCTCAGACAGAAAACCAAAAAACCAGCAAAACTTGCTTTGTTATCTGTTAGTGGAAGGTTTTAGAGTGGAGCAGAGGAGGCATAAAGGGAGTAAGTGCCCTGAGGCAAAAGAGGAAAAAAATGTTTATACTTTGCCTTTTAATCCCTTTTAGCAAACCAATGAATGATACAGACTTTATCATTATTACTCTTTTACATCCAATGATGTCATTTTTTTCCTCATTATTTCAATTAGCCTCAAACCAGCACAGTCACTTAGGCTTAACAAGCTCCTTCTAACACTGTTCAGAACTGACCCCTTCCCTGAACACCCTGAACAATTCAGTCTCACCAAGTTTTTCACTTCTGTGCTTATCTGTTTCCCTGGACCATTTACTGATTTGTTGAATAGTAATGTTTGACATTGTCTTAGCATAGGTCCCTGACAGTTTACTCCTGACCTCCTGTCTGTAAACCAGTTATTTACTCACGCAAAGACCTCTTTATGCCACAGCTCCTTATTTTCTGTATAAAGTTTTAATAAGGAATCTTCTCTAAAGCTTTTGGAAATCCAAGTGGGGTGTTGTTATGGAAGGGTAAAAAAACCAGCTGAACTGGTTCAGCCACTGCCCCTTCTCCTCCCGTTGTGGGGTCCAGGAGTTGAGTCTAGTAAGCCTGCCCTAAGGAGTAGAAAGCCAGCTCCACTGTGTGGTAGATCCATTGCAAGACCTTGTCAATAGTCCCTCCCCAGACTTCCTGTAGGACCCCTTCAGATACTGGAAGGCTACTGTAAGGTCTCCTGGAAGCCTTCTCTTCTCCAGGCTGCAGAGCCCCAACTCTCTCAGTCTGTCCTCATAGCAGAGCTGCTGCAGCCCTCTCAGCATCTTCATGGCCTCCTCTGGACCCACTCCAACACTTCCATGTCCTTCCTGTGCTGGGGGCTCCAGAACTGCACACAGGACTGCAGGTGGGGTCTGAGGAGAGCAGAGCAAAGGGGCACAATCCCCTCCCTTGCCCTGCTGCCCACACTGCTCTTGCTGCAGCCCAGCACACAGTTGCTGTCTGGGCTGCATGTGCACACTGCAGCCTCATCTTGAGCTTTTCATCACCCCAGACCCCCAGGGCCTGTTCCTCAGGGCTGTTCTCAGCCATTCCCCACCCAGTTGTGCTTGGGGCAGAGGCAGGTATCTTGAACTGCAAATCTGAAGCTCACCAAGGTCATGCCTCCTCTTGCAAGCTCCTTTACCAGATATATCAAAGATTTTCTAGGTGTATCTAAACAGATAGTATCTATGCTATGTCCTGGTGTAGGACTGGCACAACTGACAAGGCATATCTGAAGTATCCTGCCAGAGAAAAAGATACCTCTGTGATCTTTTTCAGCGTCTTGCAGATGGTGATGCTTAGAGAATAGCAAACCTTCTGATTGTGATAGATGCTGAGGGTTGATGACTTCATTCCTGCTAAAGAGTCAAGCTCTGTAAGTGAGCTACCCACTCCAGCTTGCAGGTCTAGATGCAATGAAAGGAAATCAGGACAAAAATCCTGGTTGAACTGAAAGATTCACTGTTACTCTGATTTTTATATGGCCTCTCAGCAGCACTCCCCAAATCATCAAAAGCATAGACACTGCAATTTCCAGCTCAGGACTGCAAGAGTGAGTTGCAAGAATAAGTAGGAAACATTTGCTACTAACACACTGCGTAGAAATAGTCAATTAGACTCCATATCTTGGGTCCTTCCTTCAGATTTGGAAAAACTACTTGACCATTAGCAGCACAAAAGGTATCAGTGCTATAACTACTTTTTTTTGTTGCTTGTTTGTGGTTTTGTGTGCGTGTTTTGTTTTGTTAGTTGTCTTTTTTGTTTGCTTTCTGTTTTTTTTTTTTTGTTTGTTTGTTTTCTGTTCGGGTGTGGGTTTTTTTGTTGTTTGTTGGTTGGGTTGGTTTGGGGGTTTTTTGGTTGGTTTGGTTTGGTTTGGTTTTTTGGGGTTTGGGGGTTTGGTTTGTTTTGTTGTTGCTGTTGTTGGGGTTTTTTTGGGTTTGTTTTCTTTTGTTGTTGCTGTTGTTGAGGGGTTTGGGGTTTGTTTGGTTTTGTTGTTCCTGTTGTTGGGGGTTTTGGGGTTTGTTTGGTTTATTTTATTTTGTTTTGTTGTTGCTGTTGTTGTTGGGATTTGTTTTGGTTTGTTTTGTTGTTGTTCCTGTTGTTGGAGTTTGTTTTGTTGTTACTGTTATTGTTGGGGTTTGTTTTGTTTTGTTTTGTTGTTGCTGTTGTTGGGGTATATTTTGTTTTGTTCTGTTGTTGCTGTTGTTGTTGAGGTTTGTTTTGTTTTGTGTTGTTGTTGCTGTTGTTGTTGCTGTTGTTGTTGGGGTTTGTTTTGGTTTGTTTAGTTGTTGTTGTTCTTGGGGTTTTCTTGTTGGTTTTTTTTTCCTTGAATGGCTGTCTTTAAGATCCAGAAAAGTTGCTGCTTTCTTAATGTGTTCCAATTAGGAAGGTAAACTGTCCTGAAGAAGAGCAACGCATCATCATTGCCCCATGAGGGGCAATGGGTTTAAACTGGTAGAGGGAAGATTTAGACTGGATGTTAGGAAGAAGTTGTTTGCAGTGAGGGTGGTGAGACACTGGCACAGGTTGCCCAGGGACGCTGTGGCTGCTCCCTCCCTGGAGGTGTTCAAGGCCAGGTTGGAGGAGGCCTTGAGTGACCTGTGCTAGTGGGAGGTGTCCCTGCCTATGGCAGGGGGTTGGAACTGGCTGAGCTTTGAGGTCCCTTCCAACCTTCCCATTCTATGATTCTATGATTCTATATATTTACTCTATATTTACAAGTGGGTTTAATATACTTGCATCCAATATTGAACCTTTTGTCTTGCAGTGACATTAGAAGAATTGGAGTTGTACTCATTGGACACCAGAGACGAATAGTCAGCAGTTTACAGACTTTGCGATTGCACACGATGTACATACAGGACAAAGGATTTCATGTATGAAAGTTCTAGAATCAACTCTGGTTTGTGCCTCAGCATTTCTGAAATGGAAAAATATTCTCATTCTTCTGCTCTTCCCAACATCAAGAACTGCAATCTTCTGTTCAGACTATAAAAGCACTTCTATGTCAATGCTTCCAAACTGGAATTTTTAATCACACTGCATAGTTCCTCCAGCAGCTGTCTGCCGATAAAACCCTGGCCTGCTGCAAGACTATTGCTACACGTTGATGAGTAACTCAGCATGGATGTGTAACTTTGTCTCACAGTATTTGGGAAACTTTCATGAACTTGAAAGTAATAATGTTTGGCCTGGTGTGGCTTCTTTATCGATGTATTTAGAGTTTGCTGGTAGATCCAAAAGTATATGACTTCTTTCATGTTCTGTGACCATGTAACTTCCACTACCAAATGCGCAATCAGAAAGAAGTTTGGCACAAGTGTCTACTTTATCTCTTAATTAAATCCAAATGTATGGGCCCTATCACTCTATTTATAAGAAGTTTGAATGCTGGTGCCTCAAAGCATTACTATTGTTTACAGAAACGACTGGATTTATGTAGCAAGTTTTCATTGTGTGAGTAATTGGGAGGATAGTGAGAGAAACCTGTTTGAAATCTTAAGGTCCGTGATTTTGAATTTCTTCAGCACTCAACACTTTTTATGTTTGAAATTTTAGTTTAGGGTGGAAAACTTGCTCATCTGTGGGATTCTTCACTACCCTAGACCTTTTTTTTCTTTTTTTTTCCTTAACTCAGCATTTGCTTCTACTATGTGGCAAATACTCATTGCAAAACTAATGTTTGCGTAACTGCATACGAAATGTGGTTGTCAACTATACTGTGGCCACACAGATTTCAGAATGCTTTCTGTTCTGAAAATACAGGCCTCCACTGCTTAAATTACACATCATTTCCACCAGTGGTAGTAGACCTTAGGGAGTCAGCCCTCAGTGGGATGGTAGTATACTTATTCCCATGGGAAAAGGCCCGGCCCTATCATCCTCCAGCTGAGGGCAGTGGTGTCATCACAAACCAATGCTGGAAGTTACATGCTGTAGTATTGTTGTACATAGGCAGAAAAGGAGATGTAGGACAGCAGTGTAATAATATGTTGCCTTGAGTCTACTTCTGACTGCTTTTAGAACTTAAAAGCAGGCTGCTGAAATGGAGCTCTGGTCACAACAGGCTAGATCTTCATTTAGTACAGACACCTAACCGACAGCAAAGACAATTACCTTTTTAAATCTTCAATAGCCATATTTACATGCAAGAAAACGCCTGCAAAGGCCTAACTTAATATTTGTACCTAAGACTTGCAACTTCCATCCTTTATTCATGCAACTTACACAGATGTGCTGGGCTACATTTTGTATGGGATATGCGCTGCGGGTGGCAGGGGGGGAAAGCGCATGTCTGCATGCTGTAGAAGTCACACACAGAGCTACACGCATGTCACGCCTACACTGGGTGCAGAAGCTTTTATTGATTTATATACACAACTTGGAGGATGTTTTTATGTGGCATTCCAATAGACTCAAGCATTACAACTCCTCTGTTTAAGCGTGCATTTGGGTAATAAGTATAGCATATGCATATATGGAAATGAATTAACTACTTTACGTAACCATAATGATATTTACTGCTTCATTTATAGCTTGTAAGTCAAAACATATTTCATGTCTCTTGGAAGAGGCTGCCACTGCATAGTGGTGGCAAAGAAGGAAAAATCAGAGAGCAACTCAGAAAAGATTATGCTTCCAACCAGGTCAGAGTAAGACATTCATTCTTATCACAGTATCTTGGAATAAGTGCATTAATTTAAGTGGTATAACAGTAGTCAATAGCACTAAGTCAATCTTCCTTTCATTTAAAAAAGAGAGAGAGAGATTTAACTGAGGAATAAGTGTTCTAAAGATTAGGATTCACCAGGGTTATGCAATGTCAATTTGAAGATCTTTTATTAAAGAAGGGCAGTTCCAATCCTCCTTTAACTACAAACCTTTCCAGCATGAACGGTCCCACTGAACTCAGCAGGACTGTATGAGCAGGCAGGTTTTGCAGGAGCACAGGCCTTCAGCAGGGAAAAAAAAAAAAGCATTTTTTTTCTTTTCTGTGACTGCCCCAACTACACATCTGAATAATGTTTTAGTAAAGGTTCTCTGACAGAAAGAAAGTCCTGCTTACCTGAAGCCCTTGGAGTTTTGCTAGCCATTTATTAGCCATCAATTCTGTGGCAAACAATGTGCTATCTATAGAAGGAACCTCCCTCATAATTACATACTGATTAAGTCTTTTGTTAATGGGGTTTCAAAACTGCTCATTACTCATTTAATCCATATAGGTGCACTTTTAAAATTTCCCTTTGCATGTTTTTTTCCCATTCCTGGGAGTGTGAATGGAGAGCAGTATGTGACGTGCACACAAAGTCAATACACAGATTTCATGGAAACCAAGTTCAAAACTTAGCACACCACTGAAATTATATTTTCAATTGAAGATAAATGTAACAATTGGAAAATGTTTATTAATTAGATGTATTTTTTTATAGAAGCAAGGGTTTGGGTAACCAGAAAAGAGCGAGCCAGGGATTGTTTGGGTGAGGACATGTATACAAAAAATTTGTAAATGCAGGATTTTGTGAGCTTGAATGGTTTGGGGGTTTGTTGTTGTGGTAGTGCAATATGACACTTTGATAACAGTCATTTTGATCAAGGTTACATTTTCCTCATTTTGGGAATGTGTTATTTGCTCTTGCTCTGATTCCAAGCCTACTCTTGTCGTGGGATTGCTTTTTTCCCTAATTGTTTTGCTGAAAAGCAAAGAAACAGCAAGTGTTATTTTTCAAATGTGAGCTTGATTCCATGCAGGCCACAAACGTGGATGAGAAAATACTGCAGCATTTTTGTAACAGGAGATACAGATGAAAATTAGCTCTTTTTAGTTATCCTGCATGTTGCAGTGTGCAGTTGGGAGTTTCCATTTAAGCAAGTCTAGTATGCTGGGTTTCAGAACCTGGCCTACATTGCTGAGTGCTTCATCACTAAAAGTGCTCATTGAAAATTCAAAAATTAAAGCATATATTGTATGGGAGGTGAAAAGAAAAGACATTAACCTGTGGATGTAAGGAAATGGATCTAAATTATTTACAAATTATATCATAGAATCATAGCCCCAACTCTCTCAGCCTGTCCTCACAGCAGAGCTGCTGCAGACCTCTCAGCATCTTGGTGGCCTCCTCTGGACCCGCTCCAACACTTCCATGTCCTTCCTGTGCTGGGGGCTCCAGAACTGCATACAGGACTCCAGATGGGGTCTGAGGAGAGCAGAGCAAAGGGGCAGAATCACCTCCATCTGTAGACTTTTCACATGGATATGACTGGTATTAATCTAGAATAAAACTCACCCATCTGTACTGTTACTACTACTCAGTTATCACTGGGACCTCAAAAACGCAGCTTAGTTGAGGACCTCGAGTGTTGAGCAGGGCCAGGTTAGCATCTCCTGTCCAAAAAATGCACTGCCCTCAGCTCTCTACGGCCAACCACAGTGCTTCCAAAGTTGACTGACAAGCAACGTGGATGTCCATGCAGCCAAGCAGGAGTAACCATATCAGGCATCCTTATCCAAGCTATCCTCACTTGTTAGCCATAGTCCTGAGACCTGCTGGAGGAATTCTCCTCATCTAATGCTGGAGGTCTGCATTTGAGCTACTCTGAGGTTCTCTTTGATCAGTGAAGAGAAATGGGCCCTTGTAGGAGGTGTGAGTCACCTGACAAAACCAATTACTCACTTCTGAGTTAAATGCATTGAACCAAAGAAGCACCTCTTTATCTGCAGTCAAGGTGATAAAAATGACTACTAGCTCATGTCCAGACATCCGTGCTGGGTCAGATGAATCTCATGCATTGATTGTACCTAGGCCTTATGCTGAACCGGTGAAAAAAGAGAGGATCTTGTCCATAAAGTGGGTGTTAAAATTGTACAAGCAACAGTAGAAAGTTCAGTAGATTTTGCTCATGAGGTGTTTACACATTGGAATTACCAAGAAGAAATGGAACTCCATGAGACAAAAAGAAGTGAATTGAGTTATGTAATTCAAAACTTTCTTAAACACAAGTTACCCTTCTTGTCTCCTATGAAGGTAAATTGAGTGTCTGTCCAATAAAAGCTTATCCACAAGTTTTAAGACATCAGCCAATACTTTTCAGCAGAAGGTAATCCTTTACAAGGTTCACCCAACAATAAATTGCAAAAAACTAATTATTCTGCATAAAGCATCCTGCGTCAAATGTTGTATTAGGCATTAGCTGAATTATTCTGATGTGAAACTTACAGATTGTAACCCTTTGATTTTTCTGTAGAGGAAGATTGATTATCCATTTTCCATTTTTAATATGATGAGCCTAATACTGGACTCCATTAGTATCTTCTTTTGTGCAGACTTATACAGCATCCAAAGGCAGGTCATAGGTAACACAAGGACCACCTTTAGTCAGATCATAGAATCATTCAATCATAGAATCACAGAATGGTAAGGTTGGAAGGGATCTCAAGGATCATCCAGTTGCAACCCCTTGCCATAGGCAGGGACACCCCCCACTAGTACAGCTCACTCAAGGCCGTGTCCAACCTGACCTTGAACACCTCCAGGGAGGGAGTAACCACAACGTCCCTGGGCAACCTGTGCCAGTGTCTCACCACCCTCACTGTAAAGAACGTCCTCCTAACATCTAATCTAAATCTTCCCTCTGCCAGTTCAAACCCACTGCCCCTTGTCCTGGCATTGCAAGACCTTGTCAATAGCCCCTCCACAGCCTTCCTGTAGGTCCCCTTCAGATCCTGGAAGGCTACTGTAAGGTCTCCTGGAAGCCTTCTCTTCTCCAGGCTGCACAGCCCCAACTCTCTCAGCCTGTTCTCACAGCAGAGCTGCTGCAGACCTCTCAGCATCTTGGTGGCCTCCTCTGGACCCACTCCAACACTTCCATGTCCTTCCTGTGCTGGGGGCTCCAGAACTGCACCCAGGACTGCAGGTGGGGTCTGAGGAGAGCAGAGCAAAGGGGCACAATCCCCTCCCTTGCCCTGCTGGTCATACTGCTCTTGATGCAGCCCAGGACTCGGTTGGCTGTCTGGGCTGCATATGCACACTGCAGGTTCACATTGAGCTTTTAATCAACCCAGACTCCAAGGTCCTTGCAATGATGCAATGAAGATTCACCATGTGGAAAGCTGGAACTGGAGCAATGAAGTTTTACCATGTGGACTAGCTGGGACTGCGGAGGTGCCTAGTCAGACTGTATTAAGAGCAGCAGTTTCCATGTTAGAATGATCCCACAGGATCCTATCAGCCATCAAGGTAAAGCAGCACAGAACATACTTTAACTTGTATTAAAGACAAATTGCTCAATTTCTCCTGGCCCCATTGCAAACTAAAGCATGTATTTAACTCTTCTAACTCAGGTGATGGAGTGGCTCTATGGGACATGTTCTGGTAGCTGAGAAGTTCTCTCATGAACACAAGGTACTGGGCATCAAGGGACTGTAATTTCTCTGTGATTTATGGGAGATTTCTGAAGGATAGGTTAACTGTTCTAAAAGAAGTGTGAATTTAGAAACTTTCCTCTTTTAAAACACAACTTTCTGGGGATCAGTAAGTAGATTACAGTTGTAGGCCTTGCAAGTATTAGATCAGATTTGTCTTGCCGAAAAGTAGCCTTAACTACTCAGTAAAGAGAAGAAAAGACAGTAAGGAAAGTTTGTCAAAAATCAGGGAACTTGTGTTCTGTGAAGGAAGTTTGTTTGGGCTGAAGCAGGGCCAGTGCTGAAAAATATTAGAGAAGCTCAGGCTTCTTGAGGGCTAATGAAAGAACAATGATTAATGAAGTGGATGCTTGGCAATACAGGCCCCCTCAGGAGCAGAGTAGACCTACCAGATTGCTTTTCCAGAGCGAGGTAGTTGGTGCTGAGGACCTGATGTCCCCAGTCTGTGTGTTAGTCTTGTTTGTCCCAGCCTGTTTCTGGCTCACCAGATTGAGTGACTTAGTCTCTGGAGCACATTGGCTGCACTGAGCTTTCCAGTCAGGTTTCCTCCAAAGGCAGGTTTGCTGCTTCCCAACCTACTTTGTGGTGTGAAAGCACTGTTAATGAGGATAATTTTTAAAGCACCCTGATGACCTGAACTAACGAGCGTAGGGATGCCTGTACAAACTTAAGAAGGAAGTAGCCCCAAAGTTTGTAAAATCATGGAGCTGTGTGCTGGTTTGAGGCTAACTGGAATATTTTAATTTAAAAAAAATTATATTATAGGTTGTGATCACAGTGGTGATGTCTGCTTCACTCACAGGCTTGCTGAGATGTACAAAATCAAGGACATAAATATAGATAAGATAGAGAGCCTCTCTCTCTCTTCTTCCAGAAGTACCCTGTCAGGTACTCAGGGCTCAGTCTGCCCTGGAATATGTCATAGAATCATAGAATCATAGAATGGGAAGGTTGGAAGGGACCTTAAGGATCATCTAGTTCAAATCCCCTACCATAGGCAGGGACACCTCCCACTAGTACAGGTCACTCAAGGCCTCCTCCAACCTGGCCTTGAACACCTCCAGGGAGGTGGTGGAGCACAGAATCACAGAATCTTTGATCACGTTGGGTGATTCTGTGCTCCACAACCTCCCTGGGCAACCTGTGCCAGTGTCTCACCACCCTCACTGCAAACAACTTCCTCCTAACATCCACTTTCAATCTCCCCTCTGACACTTCAAACCCATTGTGCCTTGTCCTGGCATTACAAGCCCTTGTCAATAGTCCCTCCCCAGCCTTCCTGTAGCCCCCTTCAGATACTGGAAGGCTACTCTAAGGTCTCCTGTAAGCCTTCTCTTCTCCAGGCTGCAGAGCCTCAACTCTCTCAGCCTGTCCTCACAGCAGAGCCGCTCCAACATTTCCATGTCCTTCCTGTGTTGGGGGCTCCAGAACTGCACACAGGACTCCAGATGGGGTCTAGTTGATGTGTTAGGTCATGGGTTGGACTCAGAGGTCTATTCCAGCCTCAATTACTCTGATTCTGTGAAACCAGCATCTCTTGTAACATGTAGTCCATGCTATAAGACGTTTAAGTCACTCTGCTGAAGACCCTGAAGATGTTTAAACAGCGTAACAGGTTAAAATGAGGGAGGTTTTACAAGAACACATGGATAAGACCATGCCAGCACAATTTATGCTGAGTTTTAGAGATTAGAAAAAATATATTTATGAAAAACATGAAAGTACAAATTGGGTTAGAGTTAAAATGCATTTCCATCTTTTACATGTGAAACAATACAACACCAGTGCAGTGATGCTTATTTCTATGGACATTTCTTTAAATAGCTTGCATGAGTATCTCTTACCTTTCTTTCTTTAAGAGATTTCTCTCTTCCAGAAATTTATTTGCATGTACACTTCTTTAAATACCTTGCATGAGTCTCTCTCACCTTTCTTTCATGTAAGAGATTTCTCTTTGCCACAAACTTATTTGTATGGACATTTCTTTAAATACCTTGCATGAGTATCTCTCACCTTTCTTTCATGTAAGAGATTTCTCTCTTCCAGAAACTTATCTGCATGGACATTTCTTTAAATACCTTGCATAAGCATCTCTCATCTTTCCTTCTTGTAAGAGATTTCTCTCCTCCAGGAAGGTTTAGCATATTATTTGATTGTTCCTATCTGTGTAATTAAACTGGGTACACAGTAAGGGTAGATCCCTCCCCGGTAGAATGAACTCACCACAACACAGATTTTTTTCTGTAAAGTCAGGAAAAAAAATGGGAGAAAAAAAAAAGATATTTCTTACAGTTTAAACTAAATATAACAGTATAAGGAGAATATATCTACTACAGGAATATAATAACCTGAAGGAAGATGGGGAAGGGGTCAAGCGACAGCAAAGCAGCAAAAGCAGCAGCAGGGGAAGGTAACAGCAGGCGCAGGTGAAGCAGTAGAAGCAGCAAGGGGAAGGTCCAAGCTGTGCTTCCAGACACAAAGCTCTTAATGTTCCAATGAAATATTAACTTACCCATTTTTGCCATTCTACGGCCTAGCCCTAGAATGTTCACCTCTCCACTCAGAGCTTCCACTTCTAAGTTTCTCTGTTCTGATTTTTTTTATGTCTGAGGTAGGAATCTGACTCAAACGGCCACAAACTGGAACAAAAACTGTCAAATCATAACAGTGACAATGTGGGGGGGGGGAAATGTATTTAAAAGATCATTCTCAAAATCATTTGAAGTTTTCACACCTGTTTTATTTGGTTCCTGCCCAAAATTTTAACCTATGTCTAAGCATCTGATCAGCATTGACTAGTGGGAAACTAATAATCATAGACTCATAGAATGATTCAAGGTTGGAAGGGACCTCAAAGATCATCTAGTTCCAACCCCCTGCCATAGGCAGGGACACCTCCCACTAGTAATGCATGCACTGTGCCATGCCCAGAAACTTCTGCATCTGTAAGCAGTTACATGTTTGTGTGGTTTAATTCAAATAAGAAGGCTGATTAGAAATGGGAATATTTACATGACTAGAGTTAGGCATAAAAGACTTTCAAACCCAAGCCTCTATAAATATTTGGTGGTTTTCAGCCCCATGTTGGGCACCAAAAGAAAAAAAATGTGATGGTTTGGGAGTTATTTTTCCCAAACAATCTCAGCAAGCCTATGAGCAAAATAGACATCACCATGTTTTCCTTCAACAGCCTATAGTGTAATTTTCTCTATTAAAATATTCCAATTAGCCTCAAACCAGCACAGCAGCATAACATAACCTACTTTGTCCTTTTTTACCTTGAGGAGTGAAGCAAATTCACTGCTATTACCCCAAAACATTCTGCGCACGCTGTCTTGATTGCTAACTTTCTTTTTTTTCACTTGGGAAATGCTACATATTCTAGGCAATATTCATCTCAAACATGTACATCAGCAAGCTGATTACAAATTTGTGACCAAACCATGATATTATGCTAATAATTCTTGTTACTGACAACTTAGCAGTGCAGAACTGCTATGTAGCGGTTTGAGCGGTAAAGAACCCAAAACCCTGGCAATGAAAATCCACAAACCAAAAGAGAAATACAGCTCTCTGTGTTCTGAACTGTGTGATGTGTGAGGCCTTGATTGTATAGAAAGTAACCTTGAACCTTTAATCTGGAAAAGCACATTCCAGGAAAATCTGGACTGGAATCTGAATATTCATTTCTGCTTGTGAACGGTGAAAAGTGACCACTGCAACAGTCTGGAGAGTATTTGACTGGTGAAAAAGTGACCACTGCAACAGTCTGGAGAGTATTTGAAGGGTGAAAAAGTGACCACTGAAACAGTCTGGAGAGTATTTGAAGGGTGAAAAAGTGACCACTGCAACAGTCTGGAGAGTGTTTGAATGGTGAAAAGTGAGCACTGAAAATCTAGAGTGTATTTGAAGGGTGCAAAAGTGACCACTGCAACACTCTAGATATTTGAGTGGTGCAAAAGTGACCACTGCAAGGGTCTGGAGAGTATTTGAAGGGTGAAAAAGTGACCACTGAAACAGTCTAGAGAGTTTTTTTTATAGTATAATCACAGCATAATATTCTGAAGCTCCTCTACAGCAGTGATAGGGAAAAAAGTGTTTGCTGGTTTTCCAGGTCCAGCCTATGATTAAAAAACCCAACCCAAATCAACCAACCAACCAGGTACAACTAACATAATTTAGATCAGAACCTCCAGCAGACCCAATTCTGTAATTGAAAGGCTACTTGTTCTCCTTGTTGCATACTGGCTTTATTGAGAGAAACCTAAATAAGGGGTAAAGAGTGGAACTATCCAGCTAAGAGTGGCTTACAAAATGAATTTTCAGTTTTCTCTCAGACTGAGCTCATTTCAGAATGATTAAAAGGTAAAAGGAAAGACCACAACAAGATTTTTTTAATAGGTTGAAAGCTCTCAGCTATCCAAGTTGCCATCACAGTCCATTTATGTACAGTAGGATGAGCTGAAAAATACAAAGTGCAGCCAATGCTTCAAATCTGTAAATAAACTGACTGTAGTTAAATTTAATTACAGTATTTTGCAATTTAACTTTGTACAGTGTTATGCAATTTAATCTGTATATTAAGTTACTAAATGCCCAATTCTTAAGTTCTACTTTGGGGAAGGTTCTACTCTCATATATTTGGTATTTCTGGGTTTTCAACATGATGATATAAATTGAATAAAAATTTGGAGTAATTCCTGGGGCAAGGATGTAACAGAGAGGAATTAAATGTTTCAGTGTCAATAAGCACAGCCTTACTGTGACCCACATTTGTAAGAGCTGTTCCCAATTTCAGTGGAGTGGGATGATACTTGCTGTGTGTAAGAGTCAGCTCTTTGAAGAGATTCTCCTTTCCTGCATCCCACTACTGTCATTGTTGATTTGTGTTGTTAGAGAACCAGCACTTATTAGGCCACATGCTGACTCATCATTCAAATGTTTTGCTAAAACCATCTCCCAGTTTTAATCTATCTGTTGAGAGTTTCAGATTGAGATGTAAATTGGTCCTCCTGGGCATGATCCAAAGTCAGTTAAACCTGTAAAAATACGTCAATGGACTGAAGCAGGTTTGGGGTGAAAGGTTTCTGTAGATTTGCATGGACTGGATGGCCTCATTTTAATGGGGGGGAAGAGAGTGCACTGAGCATAGAAGACTACCTCAGGGATGTGTTGAAATAGATTAAGGTTACCTTGACCATGGCACAGCTGAACTGCAAGGTGTAAAAGACGGTTGGTTGCTGCACTGCTTTTACTTGAAATAGACTACTGTATCTGAGTCTGGAGTAAGTAACTATTTTAAATTACCTACATATCTCATGGTATATCTAAAAGAAGTGGGTTTGGTATTATTTTTTGCCCCTTAGAAAATTCCCCACATTCCTGATTTAAATTCAGGATAAAACCATTATCCTCATCAAACAGGTAGAAGCTACCAAATCACAGGATTTGTCTACCTTTCTTCTCTCCTAAGCATACGCCATCATAGAATCATAGACTCAGAGAATCATAGAATGGGAAGGTTGGAAAGGACCTCAAGGATCATCCAGTTCCAACCCCCTGCCATAGGCAGGGACACCTCCCACTACCACAGGTCACTCAAGGCCTCCTCCAACCTGGCCTTGAACACCTCCAGGGAGGGAGTAGCCACAACCTCCCTGGGCAACCTGTGCCAGTGTCTCAACACCCTTGCTGCAAACAAATTCCTCCTAACATCCAGTCTAAATCTCCCCTTTGCCAGTTCAAACCCATTCCCCTTGTCCTGGCATTCCCAGACCTTGTCAATAGTCCTTCCCCAGCCTTCCTGTAGGCCCCTTCAGATACTGAAAGGCTACTCTAAGGTCTCCTGGAAGCCTTCTCTTCTCCAGGCTGCACAGCCCCAGCTCTCTCAGCCTGTCCTCACAGCAGAGCTGCTGCAGCCCTCTCAGCATCTTGGTGGCCTCCTCTGGACCCACTCCAACACTTCCATGTCCTTCCTGTGCTGGGGGCTCCAGAACTGCACACAGGACTGCAGGTGGGGTCTGAGGAGAGCAGCAATACAATCTCCCCTTCATAACTGAAGTTCTGTTTAGTTGCCTCTTTGAACAAGGTCTTCATACTCCTAGTGCATTACACATACTAATTTTTGAAAGTTATCAGTTAATGAAACTCGTTATCAGTTAATAAAGGTAAGTTATCAGTTAATGAAATTTGCATGGTAGCAAATAACTAATGTCCTTCTAGTGGCTCTGTTTATTGGACTCTCCTTAATTCCCTAACTCAAGAAAAGTGTCCCACTCTAAGATTCCCACCACATAAATGCATAAGCTCTTCAAAGCCACAACTTCCTCTCTTCCTCTCCCCAAGAAACAGCTTTAATTGGCAATGTATCATTTTTAACACCACTTCTCTTGCAGCAGTCTCTTTGTTCAACCTTATTATGTAAGGTACAGAGGTCTACTTCGGATTGAAAGTCAGAAAAGTTGTTTCTTTGGTTAAGGAACTGGATTCAGTCAGTACTTCAGCATATGTTGCTCTTACCTATAGCCTTGTATCTGCCTCTGTTGAGGCCAATGACAAAACTCTCTGATGGTAGGAGTTATGCAATACACAATGATGCTGTTACTGAAAACGCAGAGACTAACATAAAGAGCTTGGTCTTGTAATTCCCACTGACTTCAGTAACAACAGGGACTCTGCACTGCTCAGGATTGCATCTCCAACTCAACAATGAAAAAAAGATCTTTAAAAACTTGTCTGAAACCCCATTTACTGAAAGAAAACAGTTTGTTTTCTGGCAAAGCACTGCTAGGGAACAGTTTGTTTTCTGGCAAAGCACTGCAAGGAAACAGTTCATTTTCTGGCAAATCAACCTTCACTGGAATGAATTTTGTCATCAAACTTTTTTTTTTTTTTTTTAGGAAAACAAATCAATTTGACTTACAGAAAAAATATGAGAAAAATACTTGACTACCTTCCAAAACATATATGAGAAAAATACTTGACTACCTTCCAAAACACAGCTTTGATTTACCCTTGGAAGATAACATGGTTGCTATGTTTTCTCAGGATAGTTTCTATATCTGTGTGTTGGTTTTTAACATATCAGAATTAAAAGGGGGTTAAATCTCTGTCTCTTTTGTGAACTTAGATTGTACACAACTAAGTATGACTGCTCTTCATAGTTTGCTGTTCTAGCATAGCCATAAACTGTATTAATGTATGTATATAAATATATTAACAACTACTTGATGACAGACACTTTAGATTATATATTTAAGCAGCCATGTCAAAACTCAAAGGTAGATGGCTTCAAAAGTAATGGTTTCATCATCATCATACTTGCAAACTGTTTTACAAGCAGTGGCCTCAGCACAGATCTTTTCACACACATTTTCCAAGTTTCTTTTCCATTGCTTCTTTTCATCTCACCAAGATGTATTTGACTATCAACAAGTACCTGTGACCCACCGAAAAGCAGCCTCGGTACTGTATCTCTAAGTTAAATCTCCATTGGTCTGAGCTCATGTAGCATTGCACACAGCAAGCATGACCTACTCATTCTGAGAGGCTGAACATTTCACAGCTGGTAATGTTGGTTTCCCTCTGGGACTGCCTCACTGTTCAGAATGACTTTTCTTTACACCATGTGTCTCCTATATATGCTCCCGCTGCATTTTTCTTTCTGCCTATCTATCTCTATCCAGACTGAATTGCAGTCCCAAGGGCAATTTACATCAGAAGTTGTTATTCTCTACTGAAAAGTGGTGTTATCTTCTTTTTTTTTTTCTTTGAAAATTATTATTCTATTCTAATGATAATATGATGTTCCATGTAAATTTTCATGTGCTGGCATGCCTACAAGCTTAATAATGTAACCCAATGCTCAACTCTTACCATTAGGGTATTTTTAAGGTGAATTGTATTGCATATGCCATCTCTTGACAGAAGGAATATGTGGTTTGGCAAAGCTAGCTGCTGAGCAACATAAGATTTTTGTACAAAGTACAAGTTACCGATTATTACTGTATTTTATTTTTCTATGATTTCCTAAGAGGCATTATCAGGTCTTACAGATGGGGTAAGCCTGTTTACTGAAATATTTATTAGCCAATAAAAGTTACAGTTACTGGGGGTTATTTCTGAGTTAATGGTGTTTGTTTTGCCTTAGGTTAGTAATATAATAATACACAGTGAAACTTGTCCTACATGATTGTGCAAAAAAAAAAAAACAAACAAACTCAGCTGTTTAACACAGGGTGGTGTACTAATAAAGATGGACCAGCAATATGTTCTAATACTTGAGATGTTTCAGGGTGCTGTTGTTTTGACTTGTTTTGGTTTGTTTTTAGCTACAGAAAACTTAAGAGTAGTGACCTCTTCAGTTGTACCACAGCACTTATGCTCTGATAAACACTTGGTCAAAATGCCCACACAGTTAACACCAGCAAGGAAAAAATACACACATTAAAAGTTCAAACAACAACACTCTCTCTTTCTTGAGCTCTAGGCATCTGAATTTTAAATAGATTTTAAATTGCTATTAAGATTCTGTAGTACTCTTCATCCTCCTTCCGTTGTACTCTTTAGCCTCAAGTTCTAACACTTGAGATTGTAGTGGAGGGGTAATTAATCACTGCCAGATGGTACCTTTAAAAAATTAATAATATTAATATTAAATATTCCAAACTCTCGACACCCTGATCACCAATTTAATAATAATAATAGTTTCTTTGCATCACTCATGGAAACTTTACATACAATAACAGGCTCTAGCAATAACCAGTAAATATATACATTAATTGAACTCGATTGAACTGGCAGAGAAGGCTTTGCGGGCAGTGCACTGCTTGCAGTCAATACTCCACTTGCCCACTAGATGGACTCAGGGAGCTCCTTTCTGCTCACGGCAGAAGGCAATGGTGAGTTACAACAGGCTTGAAGTATTTACTCACAAAATATTATCTGACAGTACCCAAAGCACGTGGAGGGGTTGCTGCGGGTGGTGTCAAAGCCGTTAGAGGCTTTGGAGTTTCCCAGGCTTCTGGGTGCTGGGGAAAGGAGGCAGACAAGCTCTGACTTGGTGCTGACTCTCTGGGTGATCTGTGTTATCTCCAGGGCTTTCATCTTGACAGGAAGCTTTCAGGTGCATGCAGGATGCAATGCCATGTGCATTCTCAGCACGGTGCCATGCTGGCTGTGCAGGCTGATCACATGGAGGCAGTTAGAGCCTGATCCTGGTCTCTGGAGCTCCACATAGCTCAGGATGCAATAAGGTAGTAAGTGCACAGACAGAGAGCAGATACAATGGCAGAGCACACATACAATAACAAAGCACACCTTGTAACAGTAGAGCACAGGTTGTGCTCCCTGTTCATCTCCTTTTATCCATCCAGCCCAAGACTAATGGGCCTTTGGACACAGAATAGACAATCAGAACGGCAGTTAGCCAAGCCTGACCACATTAGGTGAAGCCATAGTCTTGCTTTACCCTTTTCAAGGCAGAACACAGCCTTGCGCAAGGCATACACAAGCTGAGCCTGTGCACCTTATTTCCTGCAGGTTGCAAAGGGCCAGGTTCCCCAGACTCAGTGGCTCCAGGTTCTTTGTCCTCTTTCCCACTGTTGCTTCTCCCCAAAACAGAGAAAGGGAGAGCAGAATAACATGTCTGGGCAAGTCAGGACAAAGATGTTTCAGGGTGCTGTTGTTTTGATTCATTTTGGTTTGGTTTTAGCTAAAAAAACCTTAAGAGTAGTGGCCACTTCAGTTGTACCACAGCACTTATGCTCTGATAAACAGTCAAAATGCCCACACGGTTAACACCAGCAGGGAAAAAATATAAACATTTAAAAATTGAAACAATGACACTCTCTCTTTCTTGAGCTCTAAGGATCTGAATTTTAAATAGATTTTAAATTGCTATTAAGATTCTGTAGTACTCTTCAGCCTCCTTCTGTTGTACTCTTTATCCTCACGTCCTAACACTTGAGATGTTTCAGGGTGCTGTAGTACTATTCATTCTCCTTATGGTGGTTCATTGAGTGATCCAACAAATTCTTCACTTGTTTGGTTTTTTTTCCCCAAAAACTCTCACTGGCAAATGCAGTTTTAAAATTGATCCTATTATGGACCTAATGCCAGAGCAATACACAGCAATTTGCAAAGAAGTGAGTGCCACATGCAATAACCAAGCTCTGGCTGGGAAAAAAAAAATAGCCTTTCATTTCATAGTATCATACGCATGCAATAAAAAACTGAACTATGTGTAGATTAATAGATAATCAATGTCAGATGTCCACAGTCTATTGCATCCTGCATATTTTACATAAGAAGAGCTTTGTCACTAAGGACTGTGAGGTTTAACACAGCTTTCTCATTAAGGACTGCCAGGTTTAACACAGCTTTCTCACTAAGGACTGTGAGGTTTAACACAGCTTTCTCACTAAGGACTGCCAGGTTTAACACAGCTTTCTCACTAAGGACTGCCAGGTTTAACACAGCTTTCTCACTAAGGACTGCCAGGTTTAACACAGCTTTCTCACGAAGGACTGGGAGGTTTAATACAACTTTCTCACTAAGGATTGCCAGGTTACACAGCATGTACAATGAAGAATGAATGTTTCACTTAGACCTGTTTGCTATTCTTTGTTCTTCATTGGGTTTAGAACTAGTTTATAGGTGTGGGCTGATTCCAATAGAAAATGTAGATTACACCTTCTTCTCACACGTACTTACCCCACAACCTGGTTAGCTTTTAATAACTGCTTGAACACAGAATGTCACTGTGAGGTTTATGCTCCTTGCTTTTCCTTTAATGGCTCCTAACACCACTATGAGGGAATCTCCTCTTCTCTAGACTGAACCTTTCTGGAGATGGGGAAATCATGAAGTTATTACTGCAATTTACTGCAATCTTGAATAGTAAGGAAAGCAACAGTAAGAATTAGAAAGCAAAACAATGGGCAAAATGTTTGCAGTATTTTTAGTATTTGAAGTTTATGCAAAATGCATCATATCTGGGAGCTTCTGACTGCAGATTTCTAGCAAAATGAACTGTCCACATCACTATCAAACAGCTCTTTCCACTGCTCTCAGTCCTCTCCCCAGGGCAGAAGCTGAGGCAGTAGACTGAGAACTGTGTTCAACAAACCTGAAATTAGAGGGTGTTTTTTCAGAAGAGTCCTCTGTGAAGGAAAATTGTTTCCTCACATTTCTCCAGACCATCCTTTGGGAAGCAGGGGCAGAACTGTGTACTCCACTCCTTACACATTGCTTATCTTTGTTCAAAAGTGAAGGGCAAACCCCCAAAATATGTTTAACATTGTGTGATGGTTTGGGAGTTACCTACACCCCCAACTCTATGAAATCCCCCAGACTAGTCTCAGTCATATGGAAGTTAAGGACTGAAGCTTTATTTACAGCTCAGCACAATGTACAAGCAGAGATAGACACAACAGACAGGAATAGTTACAGACAAGTTAAAGGTAATAGAGAAACACAATCCCCCTCCCAGAAATCAGAGTCCCCAGGAGGGGCTCCCAACCACCCTTCCACCTTCTCCCCACCCCTCTACCTTACCCCAGGGTCTGCCTTACATGCAAGGTGAGTTTGGAGGATGGGCAAGGGGGGTTAGAAGCAGAGTGATGAGTTGGGTTCCACAGCAGAAGCCCAGCAGACACAACAGCTCCCAGAGAGACTCTTATGTTATCTATATGTGTCCTTGTTCTTAATACATCTCAGAAAGCCTATGAGTGCAGAAGACATTACCACTGTTTGCTTTTCACAGCCTATAATGTTTTTATTAAAATATTCCCATTAGCCTCAAATCAGCACACTCCTGTCATGCAGCAAGCATCACTCAGAATAGTGCAGGATATGCAATTTAGTTTAAACCAATACCTTCCTAATACTCCAAACTTTATACCATCTGGGCATAAAAAAAAACTCCCAGAAAGATAAGACTCAGTCTTATCTGTATTTGTGTGCTTGTTTTTATCCATCTCAGCAAGTCTATGAGCGAAGCAGACATCACCAGCATTTGCTTTTCACAGCCTAGAGGTTTTTTTCATCAAAATACTCCAATCAGCCTCAAACCAGCACACATTGGAATTACAGAACTATCACATTGTAGCCAAAGGAGTACAAGGAACTCTTGCTCCGATTACTTGGCCTGCACTGCCAGTCTGAGGCATGAGCGCGCGGCAGCAAGCGGAGCTCTTCCCTGCCTCTGCTGGCAGCTGTACAAGACAGAGCAGTAGGAGTCGGAAAAGCACTACGCAAGCTTTGTGTACCGAGGACAGAACGACTGCTGTCCGTACGCGCTATCAGCTTGCGATGCCTGCGCACTGTGTGTGCCAGACAGGCGGGCACAGCACCATGCACGACGGCCGGCAGCGAGCGGCCCAGCCGCGCCTAAACCGCGCGTAACCCCGCGCCCGCCTCGCTGCCAGCCCACCTCGGCCACTGGGCCCGCACAGAGGGTGGCACCCGGCGGTGCACCGCCCTATCGCCGGCCTCCAGAGCTGGCCGGAAGGGGCGAGGCGCTGAGGGCGGCCCGGCCGAGGAAAAGATTGGTGGAAGCGGGGCGGCCGTTTCCGCGGCAACGGCGCGAGCGGCGGCGGATGGTGGTGAGGGCCGGGCTGAGTTGGGCCGGGATCGTGCGGGCCGAGGTGTTTGCTGCGGGATTCGGGGACCAGAAGGGCCGTTTGCCGCGCCCTGGGGCTGAGAACTCGCATCCGCTACCGCTTTCCGCGACGGCATGGGCCAGCCCGGCTCGGGGCGAGAGCGCCCACTGCGAGGGATGCTGCTGAAGGGACACTCTGCGACGGGAGGGGAAACCCCTTCCGGGCGGCTGAGAGCAGCCTCACCGCGATTCCGGCCCCGGGTGCCCAGGGAATTGCCCTGAGGGTTTGCTAGGGAGGTGCTGGGCCCTGGCTGCTCGCTCACTCACTCCTAGTGCAGTGGCAGTTAGGGGTCTTGTAAAGGGAAAAAAAAAAAATGCTGCTTTAGCATCGGAGGGGGCTGGCTGTGCCTACCCGGGCATCCCTGCGGGTAAGGTCTGCAGAGCTGCCCCAGTCACCTGGCTCTGCTTCCTAGCGGCCATTCGCTGCTTCTGCCAAAGCTTCTTTGCACCACTGGTTTATCTTCGGGAGTCTCGCAGCCTGATTAGTCACAAGTCTTAATCACTGATACCTCGGACGGGCTTACAGTTCTCAATGAAGGGTTATGGAGTTTGATAGCAAGTTCAAGAGCCAGATTTTGTCTTAAGTAACTTTAGGACAAGTCTAACCTGTGTAGCTGGGCATCAGCAAGAGCAGTGTGGGCAGCAGGGCAAAGCAGGGGATTGTGCCCCTTTGTTCTGCTCTCCTCAGACCCCACCTGCAGTCCTGTGTGCAGTTCTGGAGCCCCCAGCACAGGAAGGACATGGAAGTGTTTGAGCAGGTTCAGAGGAGGCCACCAACGTGCTGAGAGGGCTGCAGCAGCCCTGCTGTGAGGACAGGCTGAGAGTTGGGGCTCTGCAGCCTGGAGAAGAAAAGGCTTCCAGGAGACCTTAGAGTAGCCTTCCAATATCTGAAGGGGGCTCCAGGAAGGCTGGGGAGGGACTATTGGCAAGGTCTTGCAATGACAGGACAATGGGCTGTGGGTTTGAATTGGCAGAGGGGAGGTTGAAAGTGGATGTTAGGAGGAAGTTGTTTGCAGTGAGGGTGGTGAGACAGTGGCACAGGTTGCCCAGGGAGGTTGTGGAGCACAGAACCACCCAACGCAATCAAGATCCACAGCCTCGCTGGAGGTGTTCTGTGCTTCACAGCCTCCCTGGAGGTGTTCACGGCCAGATTGGACGAGGCCTTGAGTGACCTGTGCTAGTGGGAGGTGTCCCTGCCTATGGCTGATATGGATGATCTTTGAGGTCCCTTCCAAACTTGCCATCCTATGATTCTATGATCTGTATAGCATTGTAAGCTAAGCATGCCCTGGTAGAGATAGGAGGCTGTGCCAAATGTAAGTGCTGTGACTTTTCATAGCTGAGAAGAATAATGGGAGAAAAGGGCTGGGCTAAGAAGCCAAAGGTGTATTCCTCCCCTCCCCCCACCTTGTTTTCTTTTAATATATCTGTGGCTCTTGATTAGACTACACAGTAGTGCACTTCAGAGCAGAGTTTTGTTACATTGATTTGATAATAAAACAGTAAGCCTTAATCTCTTTTCAGAGCTGTATATATATTAAAAAAGGAATAGCACAGAAACTAAAGGGAGTTAGAAGAAAAATCATGGGTTTGTTCATTCGAGGGAATTACTATGACTAATGCTGGGCTTGCTTAATCTGGTGTCAGCTGTATGTAGCTGCTATAGAGACAGACACTCTGTAGATCACTCTCAGTCTTGAATCAAAATGCATTAGATAAAGCTTTTTAAAACATCTGATTTTAAAAAAGAAAAATTCATACAAACAAAGGTGATGAGCTCTGTGGCTTTATTATATTCAAAAGTTTTACAATTATTTCTGTTACAATGCAGTTGATCATAATTTCGTTGTCAGTGAAGTGAAACTTAATACATGTCATTGGCATTTTTTCCTCTTCTTCCTCTTGCCATTGTTTTCTTGGAGTAATGAAGGTTGCAGTCTGAGTTGTCCAGTGCCATGTGAATTTTAGGAGGGAAAAAAGGAGCCTCCATCACTCCACAAATTTTCTCTGATGTTAATTAAATACTTTATTATTAAACGAGTCACAAATATTTCAGCTGTGTTTGATCACTGAAGTTATCCTCGGTGGACAGATGAGGGTTATCTTTTTGCAAAATATGTTCAGTCAGGTAGCCCAAGGGAATATGTGATGTGAACTCCTTAGATCATGCTAGTGACAGCTAACCTCAGTCCTTGTCTGGGAAGGACCTGACATGTGGGTGAATGTTATGGGGTCTTCTTTCATGTCTGTTTGATCTACTGTAATCAGTTTCTGTTTGCAGTGAATGAGTCCCTAACTTACACACGATAACATTGGCAAAACCTGATATAGGTAGAGTTTGAATTGAACTGACAGAGAGTACTTTGTTTACTTTAGGGTTCAGTAAGTGATGTTGGTGCTGAAGAAAAGGAAGCTTGTTTGGCTTTGATGTCTAAAATTATTACAAAGGAGTAGACTCCTGACAATTAGAATTGAACTGACAGAGGGTACTTTATTTACTTTGGGTTTCAGTAAGTGATGTTGGAGTTGCTGAAGAAAAGGAAGCTTGTTTGGCTTTGATGTCTAAAATTATTACAAGGGAGTAGAATCCTGACAATTTGAAGTAAAATGTAATGGTCTTTCTTTTATTTCTGGTTTGGTGGAAGGTAAGGAAGCATTGCAATTTTGTCCTTATTTGGACTGCTTGGAATGATGGCAATATTGCTACCCAGTGAATCAAGGACATTGTGTTATCTAGACAGGGCTATAAACAGCCAATCTGCTTTTGTATCAAGTCCTCTTGTCTATAATCAGCTTACACTCCATTTGCTGAGTGCAGCAAAGCAAACCTGCCGTGACAGTGTTTGTGTGGTGTCTTATTCACTCTGTCCTTTTCAAAATTTAAGAACTACTTAGCCACATGCCCACCTACTATGCTAGCGCTGCTGTGCATATGACTGTTTTCCAACAACCATTTCCATCTCTGATTTTCTGAACAACAGCTGATCCCTGTGCACTTGAACCAGAACTATGGGATTGTTTGACAAGCTAGCGGGATGGCTGGGGCTGAAGAAAAAGGAGGTACATGTTTTGTGCCTTGGCTTGGACAATAGCGGCAAAACGACGATCATAAATAAACTTAAACCTTCAAATGTAAGTAGCCTACTTAGTTCATCGGTGAAGTTTTGACTGTAGAGTTGAAGCTTGCTTAAACTGCTTTTGCATGCTGCTGTACTAAATTTGACTGTGGAAAGGATGTGTTTAGTACAGTGGAACAGATACATTTTAAGAGTTTCCAGTTAGATAAAACTAAATGTAAACATCCTTACGCAGATTATCAAATCATTTCCTAAAAAAACCCCCAAACCTGCTGTTAGTGTGGCAGTTTTTTTCTAAGAACACCCAGTACAGAAGGATTTATGACAGCTGAAATCAGAAACCAAAACACTTAAGTGACTGAAATAATTGCTACAAGGTTGCAGCTATGAGTGGTGTTGAACATTTGGGTTTAATACGTTTATACAATAAGTCTGCATTCATCATGTTTATTTTCATATCTTCCTGAGACTTAAGTGTGTAATACATAAGAAAATGGGAAATAATAGGAAGATGAACACTCAATGGTGACTTCTGCGTTTTTAAAGCAGAACAGCTTTCAAAATAAGTAGCATATATATTGGCAGCTCATCCATCCAGTGAAAAGGGTTTCAGTCCGCTAAGACTGTGTAGTGTTCTAGGCAAAACTTAAAGCAGGATTACCTTCTTTCTAGGTATTTATGGAATAGAAATAGATGAATTTTCATAGGCCTGTGCAAAGCCAGAGGCTTGTGCATCTTGTGTTAAATGCATCTGGGAAACTAATTTCTGCTGTTTACATCAGATTTTTTTTTTTTTTAATTTCCATTGAACTTTTCCTAAAGAGTACCACTGGACATAATTTTTAAAATATTATGTGGTAAAGAATCTGCTGCTTCTCCCAGCAATTATTCTTCCACTGAAAATTAAATAGATGCTTAAACAAAGAATATAAACTGGTTACTATCTGCTCTCAGTTGTTTGGGGGAAATGATACAGTTTGTATCAGGTAAATTATATATTTATGTATTTTTTTAATTGTAGTAGGATTTTTATGTCGCACATTAAGCAGTGAAGAATTCCTAACTCAAGTTGAACCATAGACTTCCAAGATGTATTGTAATATTAGGTATTGGAGAAGGTCCCAAGGGAGATACACAAGTAGAAGAAAGAGGATTTGTTTCCTGTACATCATATAATGAGGACTTACTTGTTAATGTTTCTGTTTAATATGATACTGTCAGAGGGTCGTTTTCATACCACCTAGGCCCTGCCCTTTAAGATATGACAAATTCTGTAATGTGCAGTAATATCATTAGATCAGACTTGGTGAAACTCTTTATTTTTTAGTAAGTTTCATAGACAGATGATTTTGAACTCTGAATCAACACTTAAGTCTGCTTAAGATCTGCTACTTTGCCCTAGGGGTGATATAAGGTGTCTGTCATATACAAGAGTTTCTACATCTGTTTGCTGTTGTTTCTTCTGCACCTGATAAATGCATTTGAAATAAATGCTGAACAAGAAGATCCTCTTCTGCTCTGCATGAATTTTCCTTTGGTGGCATGAACCACTGACTAAAATGTTTACAACTGCAGGTGAATAAGCTAAGCTTGTTTCAGTTGTGAGGAGTCAGTTGCCTATAGATGTAGTTTTTCATAAGGGGCTCTAGAAAGTCTGTAAAAGGATTGCATGCCACACTCAGACAGCTTTGTAACCTAAGGAATGTGACCTTTTCTTCTTGCTTCCTATCAGTGCTACTTAAAAGATCTATTCTGTTGCACCAGCCTAGCTGATAGGTTCCTTGGCTAGCTCAGCAGTAAACCTGGGTATCAGAGAAATCTGTGAATAATGCTTTATGTTTTGGCCATTCCTCTGTGGTAAATGGTGATTTCTTACAGTGGTCTGGTAGCTTGGATAGCACTACAGTTAGGCAGTTGTGTAATGTCTGCTCTATAATTCTTGGTGTCACATAGACTCCTCCAGCCTATGAATAGAAGCAGGGAGTATGGCCAATCTAATTTCTTCATAGAAGCCTGGAGAAGAGACAGCTCCAAAGAGACCTTCTAGTACTTAAAGAAGACCTATAGAAAAGAGAGAAAAGGACTTTTTACAAGAGGATGTGGTTGTGGGACAAAGGTTAACAACTTTAAACTGAAAAAGGGTAGATTTGGATTAGATGTAAGGAAGAAAGTCTTTAATGGTGGTAAGGCACTGGAACAGGTTATCTGGAGAGGTTGTTGATGCCCCATCCTGGAAATATTCAAGGCCAGATTGGATGGGACTTTGAGCATCCTCATCTAGTCAGGGGTGTCTGTGCCCATGGCAGGGTAGAGGTTAGAAATAGATGATCTTTAAGGTCCCATCCAACCTGAACCATTCTGTGGTTCTCTTTTGTCTAAGAGGTTTGAGTTGACATTGTGATTTGTGATAAGTGCACAAATATTTTGAATTTTGACTTCAATAATAATCTTTAAGCTGTTATAGAATCATGAAATGCATTGGGTTGGAAGGGACTTTTGCCAGTCATCTCAATCAATCAAGCCCCCTGCAGTAGGCAGGGATATCCCCAACTACACCAGGTTACTCAAAGTCCCATCAAACCTGACCTTGAATATTGCCAGGGATGGGGCCTGGGCCAAGGACACCACCTCCTTGGGCAACCTTCTCCAGTGTTCCACCACCCTCACAGTAAAAAACTTATTCCTAATGTCCAATATAAATGTACCCTTTTCTAGTTCCTAACCATTGCCTCTTGTCCTACTGCTGCAAGACTGTCTAAATAGTCCCTCCCCAGCCTTCCTGTAGGTATTCCCCTTCAGATGTTGAAATGTAGTTTAAAGGTCTCCCTGAAGCCTTCTCTTCTCCAGGCTGAACAGCCCCAATTCTTTCAACCTGTCTATGCCCTCTGGTCATCTTTGTGGCCCTCTTCTGAACCTGCGCCAAAAGGTCTGTGGCTTATTTGTGTTGAGGGCCTGTCGTATAATAATCTGTTATGGATTATGAATATTAATTTCAGTATACTTTTTATTATTAATAATATTTTTAAATTCAGGGAAATTCCCTGAGTTTTCAGTTGACAGGAAATAGTTGCACAAAGGGTATTTATGAACACATGATGTTCATAAATGATGCTGATGTTGCTGGGTTGGAGGGCAGAAGGGCTCTACAGCACGACCTCGACCGCCTGCACAGATGGGCAGAGTCCAAGGAGATGGAGCTCAACAAATGCAAGTGCCAGGTGCTGCACTTTGGCCACAACAACCCCATGCAGAGCTACAGGCTGGGGTCGGAGTGGCTGGAGAGCAACCAAACAGAAAGGGATCTGGGGGTGCTGATTGACACCCGCCTGAACATGAGCTAGCAGTGTGCCCAGGTGGCCAAGAAGGCCAATGGCATCCTGGCCTGCATCAGCAATAGTGTGGCCAGCAGGAGCAGGGAGGTCATTCTCCCCGTGGACTCTGCACTGCTTAGGCCACAC
>VWZE01006651.1:11887-25343 GCA_013396675.1 Eubucco bourcierii | reverse complement strand
GTCCTCTGCTGATTAATCCTCACTAACCACTTTTTCTTCTAACCTTCCTGGCTGATCTTCCTAATTTACGTTGCGTGTAAGGCAAACCTTGGGGTAAGGTACAGGGGTGGGGAGAAGGTGGAAGGGTGGTTGGGAGCCCCTCCTGGGTCTCTGATTTCTGGGAGTGGAGTTGTGTTGCTGTATTACCTTTTATTTGTATATTTCTGTAAATACTCTGTATATAGTGTGTGTATCTGCTGTACATTGTGCAAAGCTGTAAATAGAGCTTCATCACTTAACTTCCAGCCGGCTGAGTTCTAGTCTGGGTCATTTTACAAAGTGTGGGGGGATGGGGAACTCCCAAACCTTCACACATGCTCACACTGGGAGACTCCTGTCCACACTTCTAATAAGCAATGAAAAAAAATCACCCACATACCAATGCTGTGCAATTTGTTTCACCTTGTCCATTCAAATGTCATAGGCAATAACGTGCTATACTTCAAGCTGATTTAGGTACATACACCATGCCATTTACGGGAAGTCTGGCTAAACGCTAGTCCAAGCCCATTGTTTTATTTACACAGTTCAACATGACTCCTGGAGCTGACATTCAGCACTTGCAGCATTTAAGTCAAAGAATCCATCTGTAATACCAGTCTGAGATTTATCCTTAATAACTTTGAATCTATATAATGCTTCAAGGAAAAGAATAAGCAAGTAATGCACTAGAACTCCTTAAAAAATGGTAAGCAGCTGGTAGCTTTCGCTAACAAAAGAGATGCTTACGGAAGAAGAATTTCATCCAGTGGAAGAAGTGACTCTTAATTTTTTCTAATGAGTCACATGCCTTTCAGGATATTAGCTCATTTTGTACTGAGAAGGGATTTTAATACAATACTAATTTTTTTTTTTTTTTTAATTCCCATAACTAGTAAATAACATATTTAAATTCCAGCACAGAAGCTGAACTGAAAAATACTTCTCTCTTTTGGTAAGTTAGGTCTTTCCTCTAACTAAACAGCAATTAAGATTGCACAGTTTACATTTAAATGTGTAATTATATAATCAGGGCCACAAAGATGATCAAAGGGCTGCAGCAGCTCTCCTATGAGGACAGGCTACAAGAGTTGGGGCTCTTCAGCTTGGAGAAGAGAAGGTCTCAAGGAGACCTTATAGTAGCCTTCCAGTAGCTGAAGGGGGCCTACAGGAAGGCTGTGGAGGAACTATTTACAAGGTCTTGCAATGACAGGACAAGGGGCAATGGATTTAAACTGGAAGAGATTTAAACTGGATGTTAGGAGGAAGTTCTTTCCAGTGAGGGTGGTGAGGCACTGGAACAGGTTGCCCAGGGAGGTTGTGGATGCTCCCTCCCTGGAGGTGTTCAAGGCCAGGTTGGATGAGGCCTTGAGTGAGCTGTACTAGTGGGAGGTGTCCCTGCCTGTGGCAGGTGGTTTGAACTAGCTGATCCTTGAGGTCCCTTCCAACCTTACCATTCTATGATTCTACGCTAATTACGAAATTCTGGTGAATGATATGTAATGAAAATAATTTTTCTTTTAAAATTCATGGCAGTAGAGTTCAAATACATTATTTTTTTTTTCAAAATGTAACAGAAAAAAAACCTAAAAATAATTTTTCATTTCAAATATTCACTTTTCTCAGTATCCAGTGAAAATAAATGTCAATGCAATCACAGAACGGCAGAGGCTGGATGGAGCTTCTAGAGGTCAAACTCACGCTCATTTGTGCTCTGTGCTCATTGCTCCTTGGAAGGAAGAGATTTTTTTTTTTTTAATTCACACTGTATAATGCATAAAATGAGGTCATATGCCAGACAAACAACAATGTTTGTTACTGAATTCACACTATCTTTTTGTGTCTCCTTTCCAGTAGTTTGCTTTTTCAGGCTGGTAGAACTGGAGACTCACTGTGTCTCCTCATGCTCTGTCTTCCATACTGATGTGAAATAGCTTGATGAAATAATATATCACTCACTTCAAAGTCATGCTGTTACATACCAGTGTACTATTAGTCATTCCTTGTAACAGAACCCTACCCTAGTTTCCTCTAAAACCAGAAAGCCAGCAAAAGACTAAGATCTAGGGCACAGGCTATGTTTTGAAACATGAGAACAGATGGTATAGGTTATCTCCTTAAACGCTTTGAGGCCACGAAATAACTTCCAAAATGCTTAAAGTTTGCCACCATGTAATTAGCATTTAGATAAACTCACTCTTACCAAGTTATATACAACTTTTTTTTTCTCATATTGCTATCAGTTAGCAATGCAGAACTGTTTTTTTATCACTGTCTTCTCATCTTGCCATACAAGAACTTGGCGGTGCAACCTCAGTAAACTAACTACGTTCCCTGGTGTATTTACATGCTTAAATATGTATAAAATGATCAAATACTTCTATTTCACTACAGAGAGCATAATCTGATTTATGTTTTTGGGTTTTGGTTTTGGTTTTTTTTTTTTTATTTCCCCAAAGTTTATTAGCTGCTGAAAAACAACCATAAGAACAGAAACTTAGAAAATTAATCACATAATAAATTTTAAATTCTAATAATACAACTTGAAAAGGCTAGGTTGTAAATGTATGCTCCCAGCCTTCAAACTAATTTGACTACTAAGAATACAATTGGATTTAAAATCCACAACCTTCATTATGGCTTTTACTAATTATTAGACTTCCTCAAAAAATAGCCAAGGCAATATTCTCTTTCTTCTTTTTTTCTTTTTTTTTTTTTCCTCCTTTGTCTGATCACTAGAAAACAATCTCCAAATCCAAGATCTTCATTAAATGTTTACTACTTGCCAAGTTTCTATTAGGTAGCTTTTTTCTTTAAGTGGAAAAGGAATAAGAAAAGAAAAGAGAAGCCATTCTTAAAAGCATGCATTTTTCTTTCTCTGTCCTTCCACATTGGTTTTCTCAGCATTAGCTTCCAGGAACTCACTTTTGTTTTCTCAGCTTTTTTCTGATGACAAGTCATGTTGTGGTAAGTCATATCAGGCTGCATCAGTCATGCAGCAAATACATTGAAATGTTGAAAACCACTTTTCCCCTCAAAGCCATACGTAGAGCAGTAAAGAATTTAAAAGAATTTTCGCAGGAAAAAGCATGATTGCATGGCCCAGAAAAGATACAGGTACAGCATTTAGGGCCAACTTAATCCCTACATTAATTCTGGTTATTCACTGGAGCTGAGCATAATTCATTTCTGATCTTTGTCCAGAAAGAAATTTCATTCTGCTTTGTTTCTTTCCAAAGTCTCTGGAAAAAGAAGAGGTATCTCAAAACTAATCTGCAAAAGGCAAAACCAATAGATTTGAGCAACAGATCTATGCAGACATAGAACCCAGTGGACATACAGCTCTATATTGCACTCTTTGAACTACTTCTCCTGCTAGTTGACCAGAATATGCCACTGCACCCTCAAATTAGACCTTTGAAAGTTTCCAGAAGATCCTCNNNNATACAACATAATCCTAAACTTGGAAAACCACAATCAACAAATAATAACCTTCATACCAGCAAGGCATCAGTGACATCTTAAGAGAGATTTAGGAAACTAGGGTATGAAAATGCATCTTCCTGAACCTGATACACTACTTTGTCCTAGTGCTACATGCCCTTATAAACAGTCCCTTCCCAGCTTTCTTGTAGGCCTTCTTCAGATACTGAATGTCCACTCTAAGGTCTCCCTGAAGCCTCAGAATTACGGATCTCCAGTGCCTTCTCTTCTCCAGGCTGAACAAACCCAACTCCTTTCAGTCTGTCTTTGCAGGATAGGTGGTCTAACCCTCTTATCAATTTTGTGGCCCTCCCTGGACCTGATTTTCACCAGGTCCATATCCTTGTGCTGAAGGCTGAACACAGTTCTAGAGCAATACACATCGATGCAATACTCATTTCCATGACACGTAATGTGATCACAGCTGCATGTTCCTCTCTCACCTCATGTGATCAGGTCCACTCTGACAACTTCACTCAAATAAGACTCTTGAACTGATGCTGACAGAAGCTTTTCAGTTCCTCTTCCTGCAGAAAAATCTCTTCATAGCCTCTTGGAATTGTTCAATGGCAAGACAGGGAGACTTCTGAGATCAGTGCCATAAAACCTGGAGTATGACACTACACTCTAAGACAAACAGGTAAGGTCAGTACAAAAATGTGCTGCTTGCCTTAAGATTTGGGTAAGTAGCCCCCCTCAAACTCTTAATAGCTTAAAAGAGAGAATTTTTACAATAATGTATTCATTTACTCCCGTCTCTTTGCAGCCTTTAGACCTTTGCAGTAAATACACTACTGCAATGACAAGAGCTAAAAACCTTGAAATCCTTGGCATTCAACCACTATGAGAAGGATGTCAGGAATGTCAGCTTTTGACAACAGGTTTGTTGTTTGATGATTTTAAGAAAAGCATACAAGTAGGAATCATGAAATACAGCACAGGAATGGGAGCTTGTAAACTGGGGGGATCTGACAGTGCAGCAATGCTGAAATGGTGGTATCTGAGAGTGGTGTTGCTTTGCAAAAAACAGAGCAAGGCTGGATTTCAGAAAAGAGAAACTGCTTAAAACACATTTATGTGTGTTACAGTCTTGTGGTGGGTAAATAGTCTGGGAAAGGAAAGAGGCAGTGAGGTCATCTCTCCACTAGGATTTCTGGCTTCACTAGAGAAAGCTGGAATTTAGCTGGGAGAAGGTGAGCCATCAATACCACTGCCGGCATGCAACCCTTGTTGTGTGGGTGAGGCAACCCTTGTTGTAGGGTGGTGAGGCACTGGAACAGGTTGCCCAGGGAGATTGTGGCTGCTCCCTCCCTGGACGTGTTCAAGACCAGGTTGGACAAGGCCTTGAGTAACCTGTACTAGTGGGAGGTGTCCCTGTCTATGGCAGGGGGTTGGAACTAGATGATTGTTGAGGTCCCTTCCAATCTTACCATTCTATGATTCTATGTTACAATCACCTGTTCTCAGAGAGAGATTCTACTGCCACTAACAAATACAGGTTTCTATTCATCAAGACAGAGTGATTACTAATAGAAGAAGAATAAAGTACAAGAAAGTAGTTATCCCATGGTCTGTAACACCTGTGTACTGTGCAGGCACTCTTACTCATACACCTTGCTGAATAGTCTTCATGATCATTACAGGACAAAAAACAGTTATGCTCTGACAGTGGCAGTCTTCTGAAAAACTTAAGTGTCTGCTGAGGGCAAGAGTAGTCACCAGCAACTGTACAGATTATTGCAACATCCTTTACCAGGCCTTGAGAAGGATAAACATAACTCATCCAGAATTATTGTTGTTGCAAGGATGACTAACCTAACAAGTCTTCCAGAAAGAGTTTCCTCTCCATTGGAGCACCTTATGGAGTGTTACCTAGTTTTGTTTTCCCTTGCCCATCCTCCACTGTATGCAGTCACTCAGCCTTGCAGCAGGCACAGCAATTTCAGAGTATTCACGATTAACCCATAGTGTTACATTTTCAAGTAAGAATTTACGAGCTTTCTCCAATGATATCCCACAGAGACAGCATGGATCCTTCTGCAGAAAACTATTATCTTCCCTCTGTCTACTCCTACAAAATAAGTGAAAAGCTGTAGCTGAAGTAATCACATTGATTAATATTGTTTTTCTGTGCAGCCAGTTAATACTCACCCATTGATTTTTGTCTTATCCTTACACCGCAAACCACTGGGGACATTCGTCTACAGTATCTGGTACAATACGGTCCCAATAAATAATCAAGTATCATAAATCATTTTGAATTACAAAATACTTGTGGAAGCAACCTAGGACTGGGGTTTTTTTTTGTTTTTTTTTTTTCCTTCACCACCCAATTACTTACACAGTCTACCTCATTTTCCAGCTTGGGGTATTTTGTTATAAACAGCAATGTAAATAACTGCACAAAACCTAGAAAGCCTGGTGGCAGGCTGTCGTTGCCCCTGAAGCTGTGTACAGACTCTCTCAACTGCTGTCTTCAGCTTTTGCTTCTTCCTTCTGAACTCAAAACATTTCATACATGGAACTTAAAAAGGCCAAGTCCATTTTACATTATTCTCCTTGTCCCATCCAGTCCCTGCAATGTCTCCAGACTTCAGATCTGCACTTCCCCCAAGGATATGTTGTAGCATCCACCTGCTCACAAGATAAACTCCTTGAATGAATAGAAAAACAACATATTTGTTCAACATTAAATTAATACTCTGTGTGCCCTTCCCAAGTGAAATAACTCAAGGAGTCACACATACAGGTTTATGACTGCTATTTCTTGCCTAAATCTGAAATTTCTGTATTGTACTTTTTTGACTTTGCATTAGCTATAGGTTCTCCCCATCTGTGCTGCCCCAGATACTTGTCCTTTACAATGCTGATACTAGGAGTCTTTAAAATCAGTCAATTATCAATCAAATTCTCTTTGGGTCACATACACAATTTTAAAAGCATCTTCTTGGACATAAACGACATGACTGATTTAATATTGTTTCTCTTTATTGTCAGTTCTTTTCTTTAAAATAATTCAAATATGCTACTGTTCAGGGTGTTCATTTTAACAGCTTGTTACTATGAAGAGCTTCTTCAGAGCAGGCTTCTGACAGAGCCTGCAGTCTATGGAGAGAAGCCTCCACAAGAGTTTTTCTGGCAGGACCCATGCTGAAGCAGTCTGTTTGTGAAGGACTGTGTCCCATGATGCAGTTCTTGGAAGAACTGCAGCCCATGGGAAGGACCCTACACTGGAGCAGGAGAAGAATGACAGAATCACAGAATGTTAGAGGTTGGAAGGGACCTCCAGAGATCATTGAGATTCCCCTGCAGAGGCAGGATCCCCTGGGGTAGTTCACACAGGACCTAGGCAGGTTTTGAAAGTCTCCAGAGAAGGAGACTCCACAATGTCTCTGAGCAGCCTGTTCCAGTGCTCTCTCACCCCCACTGTATAGAAGTTTCTCTTCATGTTGAGGTGAAACCTTGTATGGTCCAATTTCTTTTCTCGTATGTGGTTAGAGGTGGTCTCCAGAATGAGCTGCACCATCACCTTTCCAGGGATGGAGGACAGGTAAAAACCAAGGAGCAGCACAAAGCATCAAGAAATGACTGCAACTCCCATTCCTCATCCCTGTATACCATTTGGGGGAGAAGGTAGAACAGCCAGAAGTAAAGCTGAGATAGGGAAGAATCATAGAATCACAGAATGGTAAGGTTGGAAGGGACCTCAAGGATCATCTAGTTCCAACCCCCTGACATAGGCAGGGACACCTCCCATTAGAACAGGTCACACATGGCCTTGTCCAATCTGGCCTTGAACACCTCCAGGGAGGGAGCAGCCACAACCTCCCTGGGCAACCAGTTCCAGTGCCTCACAACCCTCATTAGAAAGGACTTCCTCCTAACATCCAGTAAAAATCTCCCCTCTGCCAGTTTAAACCCATTGCCCCTTGTCCTGGCATTGCAAGACCTTGTAAATAACCCCTCTCCAGCCTTCCTGCAGGCCCCTTTCAGATACTGGAAGGCTACTATCAGGTCTCCTCAAAGCCTTCTCTTCTCCAGGCTGCAGAGCCCCAACTCTCTCAGCCTGTCCTCATAGGAGAGCTGCTCCAGCCCTCTGATCATCTTCGTGGCCCTCCTCTGGACCCGCTCCAACACTTCCATGTCCTTCCTGTGCTGAGGGCTCCAGAACTGCACACAGTACTCCAGGTGGGGTCTGACAAGAGCAGAGTAAAGGGGGAGAATCCCCTCCCTTGCCCTGCTGGCCACACTGCTCTTGATGTAGCCCAGGACTCAGTTCCTGTCTGGGCTGCATGTGCACACTGCAGGCTCATGTTGAGCTTTTCATGACCCCAGACTCCAAGGTCCTTTTCCTCAGGGCTGCTCTCCAGCCATTCACCACCCAGCACATATTTCCCCTTGGGATTGTGCCTGCCCAGAAGAAGGGAGAGGAGAGGGGAAGCTGTTCTAGGTATTGCCTTTGTTTCTCACCAACCTGCTCTATTTTTAATTGGAAATTAACTAAATTACTTTCCCCAAGCCAAGTCTGTTTCAGCTGCAATTGCTGAGTGATCTCACCTTGATCCATAATCTTTTTCATCTTATTTTTTCCCCAGTTCTGGTGAGGAGGGGGAGTAATAGAGCAGTGGGTGGGAGTCTGTCTGCCAGTCAGCCACCCAAGGTCATCCTACAAAAGCTTGTTTTGTTGCCAAGTTGGTATGTAGTCATCATAACAATTACGTCTGAAAGAAACCTCATAGAAAAAAAAAAAAACCAAACATTTCAATAGCATTCTTTGCATTTTAAGGTTTATATAACAAATTACTTTGTTTTCAAATGGAAAATATTTTATAAAGCATAAATTCAATTAATTTTAGTTGTTGGGTTTGTTTTTTTTTTAATTGAACTGGCACTGAAAAAAAATAAAAAATCTCTAAAGTCATTGCAATTCTCTTGTCTCAAGAAAAATCTTAAAAAGAGTAAGAAGAAAACCTAATGCAGCCAATTAAATGGTCATTAGAGACAAACTTATTCTCCATCTAATGAGATAAAATTAAGAAGATTAAATCTAATTAAAGGTCTTTTAAAGAACAGACCACAGCTAAATGCCTCTTTACAAAACTTCTGGTTATCATCAAAACCAAAGAAAGAAACAAACAGATTTTGAACCATCAGTGATGGGTTCTGAATATAAAAGTTTTGCATTTTTAATTATTCTCTCTCCAAATTATTTGAATTTATAGTATTTTTTTAAAGCAGATTTATCCCTAATAAACTTACACTAATAACAAAACAAAACAAAACAAAACAAAAAAAAAAGGAGAATGTAGTCTCCTTATCAGATATGTAGCTAATTCTAGCACCACCATAAACTAAGAACCAGTTGTTTAGTACTTCTATCCTAATGGGGTCTACTCAGTTTTTACAGAGTGAGATTAGAGAATTGTAATGATTATTAAAACATACTTACACTGCTTACTTTGATCTTACCTATAGGCTTAGAACTCCATGTGTGACAAATTGTAGCATTCTAACCAATGAAAGAAATCATTCCTGCTAAAAACCATAATGTATTTCACATCTTCATTTGAATTAAGACTGAATTGCTTTTGAACCCAGCTTCAGATGAATCACAAACTCATTTCTGAATCAGTGAGGGCTATAGTACAGAATTAAGACCTTTCTGCATGTCCAGTGTTTCTTACCATAGAAGAGAATCTCACTTTCCAAACACCGATCACAAAATATTGTATTTATTAGTTGCAAAACAGCATCCAAAGTCTTGAGAAAGTGTGTATAACATATTTCCTGGTATACTCTTGCTCCCCACACACACTGCAGGAGAAGAGGCAGAATAGCAGCACGAGCAGATCTGATCGTGTACAAAGAGATGAGCCTAATTTTTAATGAGGTCCATAAATCAAGAGTTTGGGACTAAAGGGAGTGCCTTGGACTACACCTTGCTGAAGAGACTGATCACACAGTCAGGATTTTTTTTCCTAATGAACAAACTTCACAGAGTACATTGGGTTGGAAGGGACCTTTTAAGGTCAGAACTCCATCAAGGCTGACCGTGAATGTCTTCAGGAATGGGGCCAGCACTCCCACCCCGAGCAACGTGTTCCAGTGTTCCATCACCCTCAGAGCAAAGAATTTCTTCCTCACATCTAACCTAAATCTACCCTTCTCTAGTTTAAAACTATTGCCCCTTGTCCTAGTGTTACATGCCCTTGTAAACAGTACTTCCTCAGCTTTCTTCTAGGTCCCCTTCAGGTACTGGAAGAGGACATGTAAGGTCTCACAGAGTCTTCTCTTACCCAAGCTGAATAAACTCTCTCAGCCTGTGTTCAGAGAGCTGCTTCAGCCCTCTGATTATTTTTGTGGCCCTTCTCTGGATCCTTTCCATCACATCCACATTCTTCTTGTGTTGATGGCCCCATAATCAGAGACAATACTCCAAGTTAGGTCTCAAAAGAGCAGAGTGGTAGAATCAGCTGCCAATCTGATGGTCATTCTTCTTCTGAAGCAGCCCAGATTGCGACACTGGCCTCCTGGGCTGCAACTGCTGACTCGTGATCAGCACCCCCAAGTCCTTTTTCACAGGGCTGCTTTCTATCACAGCTCCACCAGCCACTAGCCAGTATTGGTAGTGAGGCTTGTCCCAACCCAGGTGCAGGACTCTGAACTCATGACGTCCACCTAGGCCCACTTCTTCAGCTGGTCCAGGTCCTTCTGATATATCAACTGCACCATTCACCTTGGTGTCATATGAAAACTTGCTAATGGTGCACTCAATCCCACTAAATCAGTGATGATGACATTAAACAGCACTGGTCCCAGAACAGGTCATGTGAGGAACATTACTTGTCACCCATCTCCATCTGGACATTGAACCACTGACCACATCCAGAGGAATGTGACCATCCAGTCAATTCCAATCATCAACTCCATATATCTCCAACTTAGAAAGAAGAATGCTGTGGGTGCGCATGTCAAAAGCCTTGAAGAAGTTCACACAGATGACATCCACTGCTCTTAAACTGCCCAGTGATGTAGAAAGACAACAGCTTGGTCAGGCAGGACTTGCCCTTACTAAAGCCATGTTGGCTAACCTACTTCCTGTCCTCTACTTGCTTTAGTTTAGCTCCTAGGAGGACCTATTGTATGATATTCCCAGGTACAGAGGTGAGGCTGTTACATCCATAGTTCCCAGCACCCTCCTTTCTACTCTTTTCAAAAAAGGAACTTCTGCATGTATCAGCACTCTGAATATTCCACTAAGGAATTAAGAGAAAGTAGAGCTAGTAAAAGCAATCCCAGTATTGATCCATGTGTTATGCCATTGAGCCCAATAATTAAATGCTAATTAGAGTTCTGGATTAAATAGTTGTAATATGTAGAGCGATGTATAGACAGGGTCATTCTTTGTCCTCACAGAGAATACTAGAATCACCCAAGTTGGATGGGACCTCTAAAGGTCACATAGTCCAACCCCGCCTGCAGTAAGCACAGACATCAACTAGATTAGGTTGCCCACAGCATTGTTGAGCCTCATCTTGAAAATCTCCAGGAATGGGGCCTCAATCATCTCTCTGGACAATCTGTTCCAGTGCTCAAACACCCTCACTGTAAACAATTTTTTCCTAACACCCAGTCTAAATATACTCTTCTGTAATTCTAAACCACTGCCCTTCATCCTGTCACTGCATTTTGTAAACAGCCCCTCTCCAGCCTTCTTGCAGGCCCCACTCAGGTACTGGAAACTAAGGATCAGGTAGGTCTCCCCAGAGCCTTCTCTTCTCCAGGCTGAACAATCCCAGCTCCTTCCTGCATCAACTTGATAGGTGTTGGTTGTTTCCTGTTTATGTTTCATGTTTACTCAGTTTTTAAAAACAGCATTTTTTAGGTTTAATTACCATCCCAGCAGTCTTGAACAGGTTATTCATGTCACGTGTATCCTGGTGTAAGTTAGAGCTAATTCAGTGATTTTATGTTTCAGCTCAGTCTCTTCTAAGTAATTACACTTGCTGAAATTAACAGCATGTTTTGAGGGTCTGATTCTAGAAGTGATGATGCTCAGTGTTTCTAGTTTGTATTACTGAATTATATACAGCCCAAGGTCACTGATAATCCTTCTGTATCATGTTGGAGGTGCAGAGTAAAAGGCTGCATCTGCAAGGAGAAGCTGACATTGCAGGTGACCCTAAACTGACCAACAAGATATTCCACTCATTACGTGTCATACCCAAAATAAATTCGAGAGATCACAAAGGCTGAGCCCTTTCTTTCAATGGCTCAGAGAGAGCCCTGTCCATTCTGCCTTTGCTCCTGATCTATGCACACCTGAATCCAGTTCTAGAATCCAACTCCTGACTCCAGTTTCTATCTGCCTCTCAGTCTAGTCAGTGGCTTTCCCAGTGCCTGCTCACACCATCACTGGTGATGGTTATGTAATTGCCATCAGAGGTTTGGGCTTAATATGGTTTTATATGTATTTAATTTTATTGTCATTATTTTACAGTAGTTTTAGTTTTCTTTTCAAATTCATAAATGTCTCTCCCTTACTCCCTTTCTCTTCCCCACTGGGAAGAGAGAGGAGTTAATAGAGTCTGTCACTTGTCTAGTGGCTGCCCCAGCCCCTCATCCTTGACAGTGTGTTTGAACCATTTGTCAATCTAGTTATTCCCAGTGCTGAAGGTAACTTCACACAGATGATGCTTCTGCCATTCTCAGTCTATTCCAACTGTTAAGAATGTCTTTCTCTGGAAGCTTCTTCTCCAGTGCTATTTTCTGCCTCTCCTCATCTATTCACATGCCTGTGCCTGTTTTAAATACTAATTTACAAAACAAAATACTTCAAGATTATTAAAATAATTACGGAAAAGAGTTCAGAAAGTGCAACAAACTTTGTAACCTGAAGGTTTATTTATGTTTCAGAAGAAATACAAGATTTTTCATTATGACTAAAATCACGAGGAGCTGCAGTTTTAAACCCTTTGAAATGCATGGGTGGATGTCATCTAAAGTATCGTAATCAGTTTGTGATACAGACTATTCCATCACCCAGTCACAAGGACAGTGGAAAGAGATGGTTTGGAAGAGAAAGATGGTTTTGGGAGGGGGAGGAGTTATTTATTTATTTATTTTATTTAAATGACAGGCACAAAGAAAGGTCGGAAGAAGCAGTGGCAGAGCGATTAATGTAAATCAACTGAATGGCTCTAGAGAAGAGAGCGAGTATGCACTACATTATAAACACATTATTGTTATACACACACAAACATTAAAAAGATCTCTTTAATGAATCTCTAAGCAAACACTGCCTCAACAAGGTTCAGTTAATGTTTAAGTAATGTTTTACATTAAAAAAAAAAAAAGTTTCTTACTCCGTAATCATAACTTCATGTCATAATGTAATTTATAACTTCAGATCTATAGCTTGAAATTACTGCATGTAACACAACACTAAGAAAAAATCCTTACAAATAGTACTTCAACTGTAAGTAAGGTCCTGCACTTGGGTAGGCACAATCCCAAGCACAAATACAGGCTGGGTGGTGAATGGCTGGAGAGCAGCCCTAAGGAAAAGGACCTTGGAGTCTGGGTTGATGAAAAGCTCAACATGAGCCTGCAGTGTGCACATGCAGCCCAGACAGCCAACCGAGTCCTGGGTTGCATCAAGAGAAGCGTGGCCAGCAGGGCAAGGGAGGGGATTCTGCCACTTTACTCTGCTCTTGTCAGACCCCACCTGGAGTACTGTGTGCAGTTCTGGAACCCTCAGCACAGGAAGGACATGGAAGTGTTGGAGCGGGTCCAGAGGAGGGCCACAAAGATGATCAGAGGGCTGGAGCAGCTCTCCTATGAGGACAGGCTGAGGGAGTTGGGGCTCTTCAGCCTGGAGAAGAGAAGGCTTCGAGGGGACCTGATAGTAGCCTTCCAGTATCTGAAGGGGGCCTACAGGAAGGCTGGGGAAGGA
>VWZE01006640.1:0-16454 GCA_013396675.1 Eubucco bourcierii | reverse complement strand
GATACTTCTTCTCTCCTGTATTTCTAAAAGAATGAAAGCTTTTTTACTTACTCTCTTTGTAATGTTCTGTTTAAAGAATAACTCTGGATGTTACTTTGTGTAGTATTAAAAAACTTAGGTATTGTGTTATTGGTTATATTGCAATACAAAGAGATGCAGAAACGTCTCTTCATTGTAATTGGAATTGACTTCTCCAGATTCCCTTCATGACAAAAATGTATTAATAAGAGTATGGACTACCACTTGGTATAATCCCCTATGTTTAAAGACTACTTAAATAATTCCAGAATGCTATGATTTTTCTCCAAAGTATCTCAAATAAGGACCATCTAAATGAAAAGGTCTCTTTATTTTTCTCATTCTATATGATCAGCGATTGCTATTTGCCCCCCCCCCAAAAAAAAAAAAAAAAAAAAAAAAAAAAAAAGACAGACCTCCTTTAAAAGATCAACCTAACACTAAAAATTTTTCATTATATGTTTTTGCTAACAACAGGTACCTACTAAATATTGCTAGTTTTTTACCCTGAACATGTTTTATCCTTGAGGACAATTACAAAAGCAACACAGCACTTAATTTGAACAAACTTTTCTCAGCTATTTGATGGTGGTAGGTGCTACTCCCATGGTGCATGAGAAATGATGTAAGATAGTAGTTTGACTTAAAAAAAAAATAAATAAGTCCCTAAAACTGAATAAGAAGTGGCTATTAACAGTCTTTAAAAATAAACCTTCACAGTATAAATAAAATATATCTAAATGTTATTGTTCAAAACAAGTAGGTACATGTTATGAATAAGGAAATAAAAAAGATCTGCAGAAAAGTAGCTCACATGCATTCTACTGTAAAATAATTAAGTTTATTTATGTCAAGAGGCCTTGGGAAAAAAGAGAGCATAAACCAATTTACATTAACACTCTACCAGCATCCCCTGCTTTCATTTCAATTAACAGACCAGCAGGTGCTTTTTGCAGTTAAAAAGATAAGCTATCAAGGAGGAGGATGAATTTTTGGCTGACCTGTAGACACCATGGTTTGCCTGCTGATTGGGTTCATACCATGCTGTACCAATTTCTGAGGTGTTAATTTAACTGTTCCACTTTGTCATGCAGGTCTCAGCCTTGAAAAATAAACTGAAAAAGCAGTCTACAGCTACGGGTGATGGAGTGGCCAAGGCCTTTCTTCGGGCACAGGCAGCACTGTTTGGATCCTACAGAGATGCACTGAGATACAAACCAGTAAGGCTTATTCTTTTCTTCTTTTTTCCCTTAGTTTGTAAGAGCAGGATGTCATGCTTTGCAAGGAAAGTACTAAGTGTTTTGTCCCAGTTTGAAACATTTTAAAGGAAATGCTTTAATTTTCACTCCTATGCTAAGGGATACATTGGTGATTTAGGAGACACTACCACCTCCTGATGGTGACTTGCACTAAAAAATGAATATTCCTCCAAAGGTGTCTTATTTGTTTCACTTTCATAAAGTATTTAGTATAAAATCAGATTGTATTAATGAAAGTAGAAACACACAGCTCACCTGGTTTGATGTGGTGAAGAACTGAAGAGGCTGTAATCTAGAGACTTTGGGGCCAGAATCCTTTTCTAGCAGAAGCCATCTATGAGTCAGACATGTATCTCTTCTCTTACACACTTACTTTGATTCCACTGAGATATTAGGAGAACTAAAAACCCATTTCATCCCATCAGAACATTTTGCTGGTACACAGTAGATTAATGTGTTATGGGCTTTCGTTCCTTCTGGTTTATGAAGGTGGTACATATTGATCCTGTTAGAGACAAAATACTTTATCAGAACCATGTTAGAAATTCATTACATCTGTTAGTCCAGATTATTTTCCTATGATATTTTCAAACTGTTTTTAGTAGTTCCATTTGGTAAAATGAATTGAGCTAATAGCAACTGAATCAGATTCTGAGGATATAATTTTTGATGGTCTGATAAGCTCAAGTAAATATTGAGTCTTGACAAAAGAAAATCATCCTGACTTGAGGCATCAAGTGTGTGAAATTGTTGCATTTGTTGGGGCATGGGTGGGTGTTTGCTTGGGGGTGAGGAGGGCAGTGCATTCTGCTGTTGGGTGAGGAACTATGTTGCATTGCTTGATGAGAATGAGTAGGATAGATATTAATTCCAGATGAGGCCTTTTCCTGGAGGCACAACTCCACTTTCTTGGAGGTATGGCACAGCCTTCCTTCTAGTCAAGTGGTTAACTAGGGTCACAGATAGTCTTCTTTCACCACAAGCATTTTACATACTAGATCTCTGCACCATTGTTATAGAGATGAAAAGTAGTCAGTGCAGAAATTAAACTAATGTTTAAGGATTTAGTTCAAGTATTGGTGTTTAGCAGTCATAATACTCCTATACAAAAAGCCAGTTTGCCTGCTATATTGAAATGATTGTATCTGTTTTCAAAATCATTAGAGTACAACCCAGTACTAGTATCAGTAAAACAAAGAATTCAGTAAAATAGATAATCGCTGTTCATTCTGTAGTGTCATGACCTGACACTGCTTCAGGAGGAGTTTTCCAATTTGTCCCTTCATTTAAAGGTGGGGATAGTCCATGTCAACTCATGGCAGCTTACAGTGAGAGATGTTAAGTCATTTGATACATGTGATACATGCAAGCAGAATGATGTCAGTTTGGTTGATGTCCTTAACCTTTGTTCTGACCAAAACCAGGCTACAGTCATACTCGTGTTTTGGTAAGAGTTTGTGGAAACGAAGGTACACATTCTTTAGCATTCTGGTTAGCTTCTCAGTTGAAATGAGCTTTCCTTTTAACTTATTGGCATGTTATTTCAGTTTATCTTTTGGCATATCTGAGATCTCTACATTTGCACCATATGGGAAGCAGTGTACCATTCCTCATTTCAACTGGCAAACATTTGTTAGAGAGACCTTTGTAGTTTTTCTTTCTGCATTATTTTCTTTTTTCTTTTCTTTTTTTTTTTTTTTTTATGACTCCATTGATTGCACATAGAAGATATTTATGAAACAATTGTGACCTGATGGTGTTTTGTTTTTTTTTTAAATACATTGTTTTAGAATATTTTAACAGAAGCCTGCTGGCAAGTACCAGCATATCTTGGATTGGCATCAACTTGTCCAAAGACAAGTATTTAAAAAAACAATAAGAGTGTAACTGTTGTTTTTGGCTGTGTTCCCATAGTTTTAGCTAATTTAGTATTTAACTATGGTTTTGTGATAGAAAAATTTATTAGAAACTGAATTTGCTCTAATTTAGTAAAATCTAGTTGTCACATGATTGTTCAGCTTGTTTTACATGAGCCTTTTGAACTGCGATGCGTTGTGAACTGGGTAGTTAAAAAAATAAAGTCACAGTGACTGTATTAAGACCATTTGTTGAGAGTCTCAAAATGTGTGAATTGTTATTGCAAAGAGAATACAACCCCTTGTTTCGGAGTCAGTGATGCTAGATCAAATAAAGATAAACCTAAACCATAGCTGGGGAGATGATTTACATTATTTCAGGAGCTTGAGTAATTCTCCCATATATGCTGGGTTGAGGCTAATTGGAATATTTTCATTAGAGAAATTATATAATTGGTTGTGAAAAGAAAATAATTATGAAGTCTATATCATGCATTGGTTTATTGAAAGGTATAAAAAGCCAAAATGTCAACAATTTGTTCCACTCAGTACTGCGATGCTGCGCCTATTCGCTTCTCATTCACTCCACTCTAATCTCTCCACTAACAAATAACAATGTAAGTTTTGCTGGTTGTTTTTTTTGTTTGCCTGCCTGGGAAAGTGTAGGGAAAAAGAAAGGGTAGCTTTGAGCCCCTTCTGGGCAGTTTCTTTGTCTGGGAGGGAATTTGGATTTCTGTATTACTTTTAATTTGTATATAGTTCTAAATACTCGTAAATGTATTGTGTCTATATGCTTGTAAATTTTGCTTTGCTGTAAATACAGCTTCATCTTACTTCCAAGCCATCTGAGCTGGTCTGGTGTGTGTGTGTGAAAGTTCTAACCCACCACAATGTAGAAAATTAGTATAGGCTATACTTAAACGAATGTAATTTCTACCAAGATTTTAAATACTTTTGCTATAATAAGCTTATCACTTTCAGAATCAAGAACTGAGATGTTTTGGGGTACCAGTTTTTGTTTTGCAAACACCCTGATGAAAAACAATCATGTATTTGGATAGTTATCAATCCCTTGTAAGTTGAAAAAATACGTTCGAGTGAACTATTTTCCTCACAACAGTGTGTTCTGTATGACTGTAACTTGAAACATGAAACAACTGTCATTAATATTCACTTTGAGTAAAGAACAGCTTTAATAGTGTCTATACTCATCCAACACTTCCTTCCCTCCAAACACTGGTCATCACACTGAGCACTTACTCTGTGCAACTGTGTGCTTTCAGCATAGGACGGATTCTCCTCAGCCTAGCAATATGTCTTGAACAAACGTCTAGTAATTATTGAAACCAAGTGATTGGTAAAAGGAAAAAAAAAATGGGGGGGGGAGCTTCAGAGGTCTTCAGAGGAGTTCATGGGACTCCAACAGACCATATGGAATGTTTGACTACTCTAATACAGATAGGAACTAGGACATGTAATGGATGAAGGTGATTCTGGTTTTTTGTGTGTAATGCATGATAATGAAAAACTTAATCCAATATAGGTTTCCAAGAACAAAGGAAATAATTTTGGGGTTTTTTTCTGATTTAGTCACGGTACTGAATTAAAAAATTAGTCAAACAGTGCCAAAAGTATTTTCGGAATATGCTACATTTCTACATTAGCAAATACTGCCTAATAGGAGTGGACCTGCAGAGCAAAACAGTGCAGTTGTCAGGGAGGACCTGACATCTACATGATCTGCATTTTTAGCTTTACTGTGGTTCTCATTTCAGTCTGGTGAGAAATACTGAATGCCTATGGATAGCTAGAATTAATTTTCTACTTCAGGTTATTCCAGAAGGAATCCAGATCATGCACAGTAGGTGGGGATGGCTGGAAAAATGGCTTCACTGTCATGTGATAAACGACTGAAAACCAATCCAGAACAAAATATCATAAGTGGAGTGACAATGGTTTTGTATGTGGTCTCATTCATGTAGAGGACTGCAGTCTATTTAGAGACATTGAGTGTCTTGACAGGGGAGTGTGCATGGACCTCTTGAGGGGTTTCCAGCAGTGGCAATGAGGCCAATCCAAGTGTCTTGCTGCAAGGAACCTTGCAATATAGAAAGGCAAATGCTTGGTGCTCACACTCACCCAGGGTGATCCATTGCAAGGTCTGCAACATCAGTGATCACAGCTTTTGATCCTAGGAATCTATCCCCACAGAGGCATTACAGTGATCATTGTGTTGTGAGTGCTATTTACATAATGTAAAAGCACAGACAGATCCAAATTATGTTTACTCTGGGTGGTCACAACTTAACCTTGGACCTTTTGTTGCTTTTCTTTAAGTTCTCCCAGCATCTGGATAATATTGCATGTTCCATATTGCATAATAAGGTTTGCAGGGGAAATTAGAGACAAAGATTCCAGTTGTGCAGCTTGTGTCATTTTGCGTAGCCACTGACTGACACAATTAATTTATGTGCAATGTGGTAGGGTTTTAGAGCTGTTTTACTTGACACATTGTCCATGGGTAATTCCTTGCACTACACAAGAGCCACGCCAGTCTGTGATGGCTGTGGGAAATGGGTCTTATGCATGTACTTGTGCAAACCTTGCAGGTGAAAGCAAAGACTGGTATATTTTTTTTATCCATCGTATCCAGTATGATCAGTTAATAAAGCAGTATATGACATAAAACATTCTTAAACAGGCAATATTCCTAATCAATGTCTAGAGAGAAAGAGGAGAGAAATAAGAGAATGAGGAAAAAATGGAAAACTGAAGGCTACAAAATATTCATCATGACAGGGTAATTTTAACATCATCAGGGAAAACAGAAAAGTTTGCTCCAAAGCAGCAGACATCAAGAGGAAATACAGATGTGATATTTAAAAAAACTTACACTTCATCATGGTCAGAAAAATATATTTCAAAGGTATTTCAGAGAAATCCTCTCACTTAATGACACATCTATTGAAAGATGATGGAATGAAAGCAACAGTAATTTGTTTTCTACCTTTGAAAAATTGGCTTTTCTGAAAGAATTAGTTGGGAAAAAATTGCCTCTTTTAGGGAAAAAAATCCTTAAAGCTCTTGATGTTAAAAAGAAGTTGTTGCGAATGAAGCAAAACTAATAATCAATATTAATTTTTATATCCAGGAAGAGATTGTTAATAACTATGGAAATTGTTTATTAACATTAAATCTCACCAGAAAACTTGTTTCCAGTGTGTTTTGAACCTTGTAAATTTATACACACAGCCAACAGACAAAACTGGAACAATCTAAGAGGTTAACTAGCAAATGCAAACGTTTCACTGGAAGAGAAGGGTTTTGCAGTCAGTACACTGCTTGTGGTTAATTATACTGCTTAGCCTCTAGATGAATGTAGGAAGCTTCTTTCTGCTTATGCAGAAGGCAGTTACTTATTACAAGAGGCATTAAGTATTTACTCACAAAAATATTATCGGACAGTACCCAAAGCACGTGGAGGGGTTGCTGTTGGTGGTCTTAAAGCCATTGGAGGCTTTGGAGTTTTCCCAGGGTCTTTTCTCAGGAAGATGAGAGTCTGGCACAGTCTCTGACCTGGTTCCTCTTGATTCTCGACTCATCAGAAGCCTTGCAGAGGGGTAGGCAGGATGCAATGTCATGTGCAGTCTTGACACGATGTCACGCTTGCTATGCAGGCCAATTGCCTGAAGGCATTTAGAGCCTTTGCCTGGTAGTGGAGTTCCAGACAGTTCAGGATGCGATGAGGCAGCAGAAACAGGCATGAATACAATGGCAGAGAGCATCTTGTGCTACCTGCTCATCCCTTTTTATCAATACAACTTGAGACTAATGGGCATTTGGACATAGATTAGCCAATCAGGATGGTACTTTGCCAAACTTGACCATATTAGGTGAAGCCATATGCTTGCTTTACTCAAATTTGGGCAAAGGACAGACCTTGCACAAGGCAACTGTCTTGTTCTTTGTCCTCTTTCCTGTGGTTACTTCTTCCCAGCACAGAAGGAGGAGGATCAGGGGAACGTGTCTGGACAAGGCCAGGACATGTATAAGCCTGTTTTGGCCTGCTTAGGACTGCCATGGCAGAAATAAACTCAGGGTTGCTTTAAGCTGTGATGGCTATAACACCACTCATCAGAAATTAAGAGGAAAAACTAATGGCTTGCTCTGGAATGCTGAGCAGGAGGAGTTCATGGTCTCATCAACACGCTGGGGTGCTGAGATAACAGCACACCCTGTTAGACCTCACTTTAATTGAATGCTGGGTAGAGCACTTTGGGCCAATATTGACACTATTCTAAGTAGCGATATCGACTTTCCAGCAGATGTAGTCATTGTATTCAGTATGCAATAAATCAAAACAGTACAATTAAATGTATTAAATGCTCTTCAAATCAGCATTGAGTTGTTTACCTTTCCCCCAAGAGTCAGACATAAAAATCAGCACAGGAAGGACATGGAAGTGTTGGAGCAGGTCCAGAGGAGGGCCACAAAGATGATCAGAGGGCTGGAGCAGAGGACAGGCTGAGAGAGTTGGGGCTCTTCAGCCTGGAGAAGAGAAGGCTTCGAGGAGACCTTATAGTAGCCTTCCAGTATCTGAAGGGGGCCTACAGGAAGGCTGGGGAAGGATTATTTACAAGGTGTTGCAATCATTTACATCATTAATCTTGTTACTGCTTTACTGCAGGGGTGGGACTATGGACAAGCTCTTGCAATGACATGACAATGGCAATGGGTTTAAACTGGCAGAAGGAACGTTTAGACTAGATGTCAGGAGGAAGCCCTTTCCAGTGAGGGTGGTGAGGCACTGGAACAGGTTGCCCAGGGAGGTTGTGTCTGCTCCCTCCCTGGAGGTTTTCAAGGCCAGGCTGGAGGAGGCCTTGAGTGACCTGTACTAGTAGGAGTTGTCCCTGCCTATGGCAGGGGGTTGGAGCTAGATGACCCTTGAGGTCCCTTCCAACCTTACCATTCTGTGATTACAGCAGAGTACAGAAATAGGGAGTAATGAAATGCCGAACCACAGCTTGTTTATATCCAGAACCAACCCCCTGTGTAATAGTGCCTGCTACAACAATTTATTGTGACTTCTATAAAAGAATTTATTTCACGTTTTAAACCATTTTGTTTAATTTGTCTTAAGGACCATACTTATAGGACTATAAGGACCCTTATAGAATGTGGCTATTGTATTAAAAGGAGTTATTGTAAGGTTTACTTTTTTTTCTTAATAGATTACAGGAAATTTGCAAATTGAGCAGAAATTAGTTTGTAATTTTAAATTTCAAAGTAGAGTTCTGCTCATTTCCTTATTAGAATCAAAGGCCATACTCAGATACCCCTTGGCCATTATCACTGAGTGGCATGGCAGCAGATGGAATTTCAGCTTTGTACTTCTTTGACTTTAAAGATAGAAATTCAAACATTGAAAACAAAATAGTGCATAAAATTTGAGGGGTTTAAAAAACAGATTATACAAACCCAAAGAGTCTATGTCCATGCTTACCTACCTTGTCCTCGTCATGTAATAAGAGATAATTGTCATATAAAATGATGTTAATTGTACAAATAGTTGATAGGAGTAATTTTGTGCTAAAACAACATGAATGTTTTCTGAAGTAGAGAATTACAACATTTGTGCTTCTTGTTCAAGGTAAATATCACTAGATCTAGAAAGCACAAACATGCCTTCTGATCTAGGTTAGCTTTCCTTTTCAAATGATCACACCATTTTAGCTCGCTCTTTTCACATTCCACTGAGGTCTGTATAAATAGCTTGCTTAAAACGTGAATGTAACTTAGAGTAACAAATTCCTGCTGTGTGTAGCAAGCTATGAAAGGGAAGAAAATTCTATAGCAACTGTTGTTAAAAGGACAGATAGCTTGTTTGGGCATAGATTGTTTGGTCTGAGTATTAGCTATCTACTTTGCAACGTAGTGGTCCCACTGGGTTTTGATCGAACTTGTTTTGAAAGTACAATCAATATGACAGCAGCCATTTGATGGTCTAGTAGTTAACCATCAGTAGAACATTCCTCCAAAACTCAGTTTCTAAAAGATCCCTGGTTGTATTTGCAAACAGAAGAATCTTACAGGTTTCATGTACAAAAACTTCTAAAAATGTTTTTATTTATATTGATTCAATAATTACTTTTTTTAAAGTGGCACTTCAGGAGGCTTTAATTTTACAGTAACAGTCTTGAAGATTTATAGAGGTTTTATTGAACAAATAGAGCTAGGAGTTAATTGTATCATTCAATACAATTTCTGTAAGATTAGAGCAGATATCCTGAGACAACTTGCATGTGGATTTTCTGCAGGTTTCAACAATTCAATAAATTCTATTGTTTCCATGTGCTGAACAGGCAGGAGCTTTAAAGGTACTTAATTTTTTTAAAGCGACCTCTCTATCAGCAGGTTCTAACAACATAGATGACATTTGGATGTGAACTTCTTACAGATCAAAATAAATTTTCAGCTAAGCAATAACTTTGGTTGTTCTGTTTCTGAACTATGCTGATAAGGGAAGAGATGCACCAGTGCAAGAGTGCTTACCGAGTATCTCAAGCATCCAGCGACTAAAGGAAAGTATTTGGGAAAATACTACAGCCAAGCACTAAAAATGTGTGTTGAACTACCATTTCCTGGCCTTCCGTTAACATGGCTCAGTGGGAGAAGTGCCATCAAGTAAAACTATCTGATTGCTGTCTCTTCTCAGGCTGATGTGAAAGGGAAAGCAAGCATGCCTGCTTTCTCTTCTGCTGTGAGATTACCTCTCCTTTTTTCATCTTTCGCAAGATTGTTGAGAAGGTGGCAATAGAGGCATAGCTTAGTTTTTATTTTTCTAAATAACTTATTTTGAAGATAACATTTCATAGTATGTCGTGAGCTGTCATCTAGTCAGTTCTGCATTCTCACAAAGCCTCTGCATTTTCAGAAATATTTTTTTTTTCTGTAGCAACAAATGTATATAAATAAGGAGTTGTTACAATTTGCTGCCTTGAAATTTTTTGGAAGAACGGCAGAACTGAGAAGAGAGTCTGCCCTCAGGAACACTATGTCTTGTACCACCATGTCTTGCTGGAGACTATTCCATTTGTTTTGATGCACTTTGAATTTGCTAAGTAGCTTGGGGTCATCTTCCTAAGACAAGAGTCTTTAGGAGCTCAAAAACAGCTAATGCAAAGTGGGTCAGGAAGGCAGTGTTGGTTAAAGTACCACAACTATTTGAAGCTATTTGACAGATGCAGCATGTCCTGCATGTGCATGTACAGTGTTCACCAGTCATCTCAGCATCAGTAGTAGGTGAAGTAAATTGGTTGCTTCTCCTGGATACTTCATCTACACAATGCTGCATCTGATACTGAGGTGGGACTGCATATCACAGCATTTCAGCTACCCTGTCACAGGGCAAGGGTTACGTTAGGTAAGTGTACGACTTCTAGCTCCTCCAGTGAGGTTTCTTTTCTGAAATCAGAGGTTAGATAAAGTTAAACATGAACTTAAGTACTTTGAGTAGGATCTGACCTCTTAAAGAATTAAAAAAAGGGAAAGCAAGTGCAAGAATAGGATTTAAAAATAATGTCAATGGTTTTTTTTATTGCAGCATTTCCTTGGATCATACTGGAACCATTCAAAACCAAAGTACAATGTGTAAAAAGCAGTTGAAAATGCTTTAGAGCTACTCCACCAAACTCACCTAGGTCATATGCTAAAAACACTGATATTCTGGAAGTAGATAACTGCACAGTTAACCAACATGATAGGGAAATATGAAGTAGCATGTGTGGTTGAAGATAAACTGGGTTAGAAGCAGAAATCTGTGCCGATCATGGTCATGAATAAATGTCTTTCAAGTGGCTAACAGTTGGAGCTATTGTGAAGATCAGTATAGAAACTGGCTTTGATCTTTTTTTCTTTTGAATGGCTGAGGTGTCTTTTATTGTTTGTGGGACTGCACTGTACATGTAGCTTTTGGCTAGTAAAATATGCTGTGATAGATTGGGGTGTGGCATTTTGTTGGATTCCACATTTTCCATCTTCAATACCTTTGTTAATTGTTTCTAACCTTGTAACTATTGTGATTTGTGAATTTGTGTGAGAGGCATTTTGGATTTATGACCCAAATAGTTTATGTACCTTGATCACAACGCAGAATCACAGGACATTAGAGGTTGGAAGGAATCATTGAGTCCAACCCCCCCTGCCAAAGCAAGATCCCCTAGGTAGTGTGTACAGGAATGTGTTCAGGTGGGTTTCAAAAGTCTCCAGAGAAGGAGACTCCACAACCTTTCTGGGCAGCCTGTTCCAGTCCTCTGTCATCCTCACTATAAAGAAGTTTCTTCTCATGTTGAGGTGAAATCTTCCATGCTCAAGTTTGTAACCATTGTTCCTTGTCTTATTACTGCATGCCCCTGAAAAGAGATTGGCCCCATCCACCTCTAAGATATTGATAGACATTGATCAGATCTCCTCTTAAGTCTTCTCCTCTTCAGACTGAACAGCCCCAGGTCTCTCAGTCTCTTTCCATAAAGGCGATGCTCAAACTTTGTAATGTACCTGTTATTAATCCAGTTATACTGAACAGCTTCAAATATTTATTCCAAAATATTGACAAGAATAGTAGAATTGGAGAGAAAACTTAGCAGAAATCTACACTTAAGGTAACAAATTTTAAATTAAATCAGGGAATAACATAGGATGAATTTGATTATTTCTAAATAATCTTACTACCATGACTACCAGTCATTATTTCTAAATGACTACTGTTTTCAATAATTTTTTTTTTCAATGAGCATTTCATTTTCAATGAATACTTCTTTCATCTTCAAAGTCTTTCAGTGCAAGGTGTTTGGTAACTACATGCGGCGCAGTTTTCTTATGGTGGAGAAAAACATTTTATGGTGTTCAGTGTTAATTTTCTCTGTTCAAACTTTCCCCACAACTCTCTCTCTCTATATATATATATGTGTGTGTGTGTATGTATATATGTATATGTGTATATACATATGTATGTATGTGTGTGTGTGTGTGTGTATATATACACACATAAAACATTACAGCTTTTGTTTTGTGTTCTTTAAAAAAAAAAAAAAAAAAGGTGTCCCTTTTGATAATTTCCTGTATATATTTCCATTATATTTATCAATCTTCTCATGTTTTGGTGCAATAAATATAAAACCAGTGTGGTACAGGTATATGTTTTTGAAGTGAATTACAATTTTGGTTTGCTAGTGTTGCTGCTTTAGCATGGCAGAAAATCAAGTACTCCTGAACAATAGTAATTTGAAGCAGTTGAATTCCTTATCCTTAAAATTCACAGAAATCGCAAGAACAGTCAGGTTGGAAAAGCCCATCAGGATCACCAAGTCCAACCAGTAACTATACTCTACAAGGTTCACCCTAAACCATAACCCCAAGCACCACATCCAAACGACTTTTTAACACATCCAGGATTGGTGATTCCACCATCTCCTTGGGCAGCCCATTCCAATGCCTGACAGCTCTTTCCCTGAAAAAAATTTTCCTTGTGTCCAGTCACATGAGACCATTCCCTCTTGATCTGTCACTAATATCCTGTGAGAAGAGAACAGCACCAACCTCTCCACAACCTCCTTTCAGGTAGCTATAGACAGTGATGAGGTCTCCCCTCAGCCTAAACTAAAATTCGAACCACTCCCTTGAAATTTTTAACAAAGAGTTCTATAAAGGTAACACGAACCAATTGTAAAGCACTGTATTTTTCTTTGCAATGCATATGTCTTAGACTGACTTCATAAGCCAGAGGTCCATGTATTTTTAGAACTATTTAAATATTTTATGATTACTTTAGACTTTGTTGTTGTTGTCTGCGTCTGTTTAATTCGATGCCTCTTTATCAAGACTGCTTGAAAAGGAATATTTTTATCTATTGACTTTTTAAGAAATAAATGAAGATTATCAAGTAAATTAGCATATTTGTATGTTCCAGTTCTCACCTAACTTTTTCTGTTTAAATTTTTTAGGGAGAGCCTATAACTTTCTGTGAGAACAGCTTTGTGAAGCATCGATCCAGTACTACTAAGCAATTCCTGGAAACTGCTGTTAATCTTCAACTGTTTAAACAGGTATGGGAAGGTGAATGAGCCATGTTTAATGATTCTCCCTTTGAAACATAACCATATTTATTTACATTTTCTTTTCTGCTTGCTTACGGAACTCTGTGGAAAAAAAATCTTAAGTACTTTGTGTAGAGAAAGTCATCTCAGTTCTCCTTTATTTTGGAATCTTCACTTAGAGTTAAAAAGAGTGGGGAGAGGAGGGGAACTCAACAGAAAAATAACCCTAGGGTGCAGAGCAAGTGCAGCATCTCTTCAGAGCCAGTCAGCAACTCCTCTAAACAAGAAAAAATCATGGATCTCGCAGACCGATGCCTGAACTTCAGTTTCAGCTCTCAGCTCATAACAAAGCACCTAAGCAGCATTGTGCTTGTTGGACTTTGCCGGAGTTTTATTTAAGAACTGGATTCGTGCTACAGTTGCAGTTTTTATTGCTAAGCTTTTTGAAGTATGCACGCGTAGATGGAACAAGCCCGAACCACAGACGTGGCCTGAGGAGTGTTGTAGCTCATCTCTTAATGTAGATTTTGAAATAACCCCCCCAATTTATTGCATGTCTTGCAAGCTCAGTAATAATTTTATTAGAGTCTTAGAAATTAATTTTTAAATTTGATTTTATTCTATAACTTTTTTTTAGCCCTTCAGTTTTCATCAGACGACCCCATTGCATCAAAAGGGTGTTAAAAAACATTTCTGGAGTTTAGGAAAATCAAGGAAATCTGGATCAAATCAGAAAACTCATAAAACCATACATTTGCCTGCAAATACCTGGAATGATTGAGGCGTGGGAGTTCATGTTTAAATGATCTGGTGGACTTCTTTGAAGATATACTACCATGAGAGATAAGGGAAATTCATTATATGTAGATTTTCAGAAAACATTTGGTGTTAATCAGAGTCTACTGTCTAAAGTAAAGATTTATGCAAGGCTGATAGTTTGTACATGTCCTGTGCAAATATGCTTCTGCTAGTTGTATGGAAGTTAAGGAAATAATGGATTATGGAGTTGGGGTCCTTTGATTTCAATGTGTTTTATACAATAAAAATATAGAAACATGGGAATGTAAATAAAAACATAAAGAAGGAATCTGAAACCTTTTGAAGTATCCAGCACCTATGATCAACATGGACAGAAGTAACAGGGTAGTGTTGGTTATATTTAGCATATCTCAGCGTGATAAGCTAGCATGAAACTTTCTTAGAAAGCTGCCTCCAAGCGATGTTTCAAAATAGTTGTCACACTACTACTAGGAAAGCAAAACCTTCAGCTCCAAGGACAAGATTTAACTGCACTGAAATGAATGGGCCTGCCAGTGGTGCTCTGTGCTTACTTACTGCATTTTAATACATCCTTAATTAATTAGAGTCAGTTTATTTCTACTTTGTTTTTGTTTTATGCTTATTTCAACTAAAGGGAGTAATATATTGTAGAGGATTAGGAAATAACTATTTTGATGATGTGTGTAGTTTCATAGTAGTAACTGTAGGTTTTCTTGCATTCCTGTAGTTTCTATTGTAAAGGTTACTCCTACTTTTTCAGCTAATCCTCAGCCCAACTGCATCATCTCCAGTTTTTCCCACTGCAGATGAGCTATTTCCAAAGTTATTTGTGTGCGTCCTGGAAAATCTTTTAAACAGAAAATAGTCCTTAGAAGCAGCCTTAAAGCTAGACCAAAGAGAAAATAGGCTGAATTTAAAGCACCTTCTTGGCATAACTGACAAGTAAGCTCTATTTGCACCACTTTATAAAATCCTTCCTCTGTCCTTTTTTATTTGTAGTTTTCCAGTCTTCTCCCTATCTCTTCTGCATTGCAACATGCTAATTCCTCTAAGTTAACTACTCTTAAATTTGGAATTCATAGTATGTTTTTACAAAAGTAGCAAGAAATCACTATCAGAATAAATTGTGAAATAAATTCTGTGTGTTACTTCAATTTAGATTATTTTTCTTATCTCCAGCTTTTTCTGCTTTTTACTTTGCATTGGATTTTGACAGGCTTTCTATTAATGATATTCCCAAATACATCAGCATATACCAGATTTCTGTATCAAAATCATGAACTAACCTGTAAGTAGGATCAGTCCCCACATTTATCCTTAAATATTGTGACTGGTGACACTTCCAGACTGACAATTTCATTACAAGCCATTATCTCTTTTTTGGGCCAGTCTTCATATAATGTAAAATTGGGGTGTACTATGCAGGTACTCTGCTTTTATTTCATCTAAATTAGTATTCATAGAATGGTAAGGTTGGAAGGGACCTCAAGGATCATCTAGTTCCAACCCCCTGCCATAGGCAGGGACAACTCCCACTAGTACAGGTTACTCAAGGCCTCCTCCAACCTGGCCTTGAACAACTCCAGGGAGGGAGCAGCCACAACCTCCCTGGGCAGCCTGTTCCAGTGCCTCACCACCCTCACTGGAAAGAACTTCCTCCTGACATCTAGTCTAAAGGCACATGCCTAAAGTCTATTCCAAGGCACATGCAAGAGGCTTTTTTTGCATTTATCTAGAAAATTATTTGTCAAAGACTCTGTGAGAATGAGTGTTATATCCTTACATTTAATAATTTACCACTTTACCCCCCAAAAATTAATTTGCAAGCCTCATCAAATTGTTAAGGGCAAACTGACAGACCAACACCTTAGGTTTTTAACTGTTATTCTTCACTTCAACTGAATTTCCTTTACCTTGATGGACTCAAACACTTTGTCACTTCCAGATTTACTTACCAGTTTCCTCAGAATAACAGAGGTGAATCTAGGTTTTTGAGTCAAGTTTTATTCCTCAGGTGTTAGAATGTCCATTTCTGTGTCTGGTTTTAATTAACACTTCTATTTTTATTCCCGTATTCAGCATCATAGTCTTTACTGAAAATTGAGACTGGATATATTCGGTGAGGACCAAAGTCTAGATCTTTTAGCCTCAAACCATTCTCTCAGACTTATAAATTATGGAGATGTCTTTTAGATCAGATTGTTGACTTCAGATTTTGAAGGTTGAAAGAACTGTTACTGTTGCTACGAAACAGAGTACACCAAACCACTTATGCAAAATGTACGTTTTCCAGGAATTCATAGAAGTAATTTATGATAAATACTCTCACATGGATCACAACTATAGGGACATGTGAAACTGTCTTTGCTGCAGTTTGCTGGCTTCAGTTTTTTGCCCTGATTAGGTTTAATCAGGCAGTGCCAAAAATTAAGACCAGCTCAACACGG
>VWZE01006610.1:212836-251378 GCA_013396675.1 Eubucco bourcierii | reverse complement strand
CTGTTTTGGGGCCTCTCATACAAGAAAGATATCAGAAGTGCTGCAGCATGTCCAAAGAAGAGCAATAAAGCTAGTGAAGGGTCTGGAGAACAAGTGTGAGGANAGTGCTGCAGCATGTCCGAAGAAGAGCAATAAAGCTAGTGAAGGGTCTGGAGAACAAGTGTGAGGAGCATCTGAGCAAACTGGGGCTGTTTTGCCTGGAGTGAAAGAGGCTGAGGTGAGACCTTGTTACTTTCTACAACTGTAAGAAGGGAGGTTGTAGTGAAGTGGATGTTGGTCTATTCTACCAACTGATAGGACAAGAGGAAATGGCCTTAAGCTGTACTATGCTTTAGACTGGACATTAGGTAAAATTTCTTCACCAAAAGGTTTGCGAGCATTGGAACAGGCAGTCCAGGGAAGCGGTGGAGTCAGCATCCCTGGAAGTACTTTTAAGATAGACATGCAACTTAGCAACATGGCTTAGTGGTGGACTTGGCAGCGATAGGTAGGTATAGATGACTGTGAAGGTCTTTTCCAATATATACGGCGTTATCAGTGTAGTTTAGGGCTGGTGGCAACAGAGGCCTGGGACTGAACCGCTGCAGCTTGTGATGCTGCCGCACTGTTCACACGCATGTCCCTGCACGAAACCACACGCCGCAGGCCTGCACCTGCCGCTCACAGAGTGGAGGGATGCACACACGTACATCTGTGCCGGTGCCTGTGCCTGTGCCGAGGCCGAGGCCGCGCCCGCGCGGGGCACAAGGCGCCACGCACAGCCCTGCGCCCCTGCCCACGAACAGCTCTGCTCCCGCCCGCGCGGCCGTGACGCCTCAGAGGCGGCCATCAGAGCGCGAGTGAACTCAAGCCCTCCTCCTCATCTCGCAACATTCCCCGCCCCAACTTCGGTCGGGACGCCAGTTGCGCTGAACGCGCGGGTCACGTGGCGGCGCCCGGGCGGTCCCGGTGACGTTCCGGTCATATGATCGACCGGGGCCGTCGCCAATCTCCCGAGCGCGGTGTGCCGGGGCCGCTGCCCTCCCCCCGTCTCCGCCGCTGCCCTCGTCCCTTCTCCGCTCTCCCGCTAGTGCCGCCTCGCTCTGCCCCTGGCATGGCTCGCGCCCAGGGCGCGCGGAGGCTACTCGCGGCGGCCACCGTGCTCGGTAAGAAGGGGAACGGAGAGGCCTCGGCCTGTCGCGCCCGGCAGAAGGTAGAACAGGGGGGCGGGGGGTCGCAGTGGCCGCCTCGGGGCAGACCGCGGCACCTGAGCGGCGGCTGTAACTGGAAACCTGCCTGCGGGCTTCCACCTGCCATTGCCATTCTGGGGCAGTAGCTCCGACCCTGGGGGTCGCGGGCCTCCGTAGGGACTCCCACACGGCACCCTGCTGGGCCGCTGGTCGGCCCAGCTTAGGAGCAGGTAAAAGCGTCCGACTGCTGGGAGGCGGCGGGTCCTTTGGGGAGGTCATCTTTCCTCCTTCTCGCACCGGGCCCCTGCCGCGCCCGGGAACGAGTATCAGCTGCGAGATGTAGGAGGATGGTGGGGGGACGACAGCGACTGCCGCAGCTGTGTTTGGGTGGAAGAGCCTGAGCTTGGGATGCTCATCAGAGCATCTGTACTGGATCTAGGAGCAGCGGTCCGGGAAGGACTTGAAAATACGCCTTTACAAGAGGCTTGGAGACGCAGAAACAACTGATGTCATTGCTAGGAAGTAGCCCTTTTCTACAGGGCATGTGATGTCCCCTTACTTAATGGCTCTGGTCCCGCTGTATCTTGAGTGAAAGCTGAAATATCGCTATAATAGAAAGATTTTAGTGTCATGATGAGAAGATTTGTTAGTGCAGCAAGAGTATTTTTTATGAGGAAATGTGTCTGGCTTGTTTACTGATAACTACCATGCTTTAACCTTCTTGCATTGAAAGCTGTATCATGCAAAACTATTAAATTTCTGAACTGTGTCTTTGAAGGCAGAAGAAACTTCTAAACCAACTAGCAAAAAAAATTTCAGGAATAAAACAGCAGTTGAAGATGGCTGTCTGTTGCTGTTTAGGAGGTTATTATAACCTTTGAAACTAGTTTAAATTTCCCTTGATAGTAAATATCCTGGTTGGCTGTTTCACTGAATCTGAAAAATGTCACTCGTAAGGGGCACTGAATGCTTCAAACACCTAACTCTTGGAAGCCAATCTGGTCAGCGCGGTGACTTAGTGTTATCACACTGTAATCAGTTTGTGTAGCTTGAGTGGTACCAGAGATCATATTTTGTGGGACTGTGCCCCTGCTTAATTAGCAATTTCAAACAAAATTTAATGCATTATCTTTGTTACTTTCTGGCATGTAAAATCTCTTAGGCTTTATTTTACTACAGAGTAATGATAACCAAGGTTTTGTACCAATGTCTGACTACTAACTTTATCCTCCAGCCTCAGGTGAAAACTCTGTTGTACAAATAGTGACCCCTTCTTGGAGTACAAATAGCTTCCACAATCTTCTGGCCAAGTGTGGGGCTTGGATGATAGTAAGGGGAGAAGAATATGAGAAGACGTGAGCTGAGTTCTTCAGGCCTTTTTAGTTCATATGCAGCCTTTTAGTCATCCCAATAAACGCTGATGAGTATAAGGTAATAGTTACAGGAGGCTGTCGGATTAGCATGGGCGGGTCAGATGTGAAAGCTTGTTTGGCAATACCTTGACTTTGGGACAATAGAAAAGAATTCCTCCAGAATACCTCACCACAGCTTGCTTACTGTCTCAGATTTCCATTCACACTGAGCAGCAAGTACTAAGCTGAATATTTTGTATGTCAGCCTTAAGTATTTCATGACGAATTTCCTCATAAATAGCAAGCGTGCATATGGAACGAGGAGACTTGGATAGTACAGTGATGAATACGGGGAAACAGGGCTATGGGAAATGAAGTGCTTCCCCTCAAGCTTAGCAGCTACGTTTTTGAAATGCATAGGAAGGTGGTGCCTGTGTTGTTGGAGCACAGTGGGTCACCTGGGTTGTGTGCCAAGCCCAACAGACCTATAGTTTGTTTGTTGTGGTGTTTCTTTTTTGTTTTGGGGTTCTTTTCTACAGAAAAACACATCAGAGGAAATGTACCTGGAAAACTAAATTTAGAGTCAGACATGGACTCAGTATTAGTGAGTAAATAATGAAGTCCCCAAGATTTAGGGTAGGAAAAATGAGTTTGATAAGGTAACATGAAACCATTTCAGGGTTATTGACGCATAATTCACGTGTTTCTATTGCACAACTCTAGTCCAAAGGGGAATTTCAGACCTTGCTAGCATTGTAGGGATAGTTGAGAGAAACTTGGATAATAAATTCCACTCACTGAGTAATTAGATGTTGTATTGTTTTCCTTAGTTTTGGCATTGCTAGCTGGATGGGACTGAGACTGAGTATAGATTAGTTTTCACAAAATATAACAGCTTTTGTATTAGGCAACATTGGAAACATTGTTTTGCCAAATGCTTCCCTTAACAGCATTTGCTTGATAGATTCTTTGAGTGTATTGACACAGTCACTTAAGGATCTGAATTCGAGTACTAGTTCCAAGAATGCCACCGTGCGATAGGCTACTCAGTTTTGACTTTGGCAACTTTTCTGACTTGCAATATAACTTATTTGCTGCAGAAGAGCTCCACAGACTCCCTGACACAGCATTTTTGAGATATACTCCCTATGTTTCTGCTCAGGCTGACTGAGAAGTTTCATTTTTTGGTGTAACCTACTTCTAGGCTGTTCAATAGTAAATAGGATCATTAGCAGATAATAAGCTGAAGAATTGCCTCTCAAGGAGAAGATGGATATTTTATTGAGAAGTTAACTGCTGTTATCTCTGTTAAGCCTTTCAGTGTCTTAAAGATAACTTGTTTCTAGCACTAAGAAGGCACACCTTGCCTTTCCTGATTGCAGCTTAACTGCAACAGTGTCTTTTCAAGTCAGATACGATTATTTGGAAATTTCTTGAGAAAACTTGGTGCTGTGACAGAATTCTTGGTATTTATTCTCTTAAGCTTGATAGGACACCCTTTGGGTACATGATTGGCAGTAGTACAAAAGCTATTTGAACAGTTCATTCCATTATCTTAATTCTAAATTTTATGTGTAAAAATGCACCTTATCTTTTGGTAAATCAGGCTTCCATTCCTTTATGTATTTGACTTCAAGATGGACTGCCATTACTTTCAGTCTACGGGTAACAGTTTCTTAACCTTCTGTCTTTTGACAACACCACTGACCGTCAGTGCTACTTTTTCCACTGTAATTCAAAGTGTAAGAGTGTTAGTAGCACCCTGTTAGAACAGTACAGAGTTTCTGATCTAGTTCAGGTCTGCAGAGTAGGCATTTGTCTTTCTATTACCTTTCCAGTATTCAGACTTGAGAATGGTAGTCCTTACTTTAAATACAGTTTTCTTAAACTTCAGTGGCTTCTGATGCCTAATAAGGCACAGTTGGGTCTGTGTAATATGGGTGCATCCATATGTATTTAGTTCCTTTGAGAGGGTTGAGATTGGCTGGCTCTATCCTCAGTAGAATGGTTTTAGTCAAGCAGTAAGCTTATTGTCTTTTTTCCAGTATAATTTCCTCTGGAGAGGCTTTTAAATTGTCAACACAGTGCTCCTTCTTCCAAAATGTTGTCTGGGACTGCCAGCTGCCTTGAAGGATGTATGTATGTTGCTTGTGTGGTGTTCTGCAGCAGCTCTAACCAGAGCAGGTGTGAAATGGACTTCTGTGAATGATGAAAAGGGTCTAGACACATTAGTTCAGTTCTCCCAGTGGACTCATGTAATCTGCTGCTGTAGACCTATCCCAAGACTTCCTTCCTCTAGATAGGAAACCATAAAGAAGTTTCATGTGACTAAAGTCAATGCACTTACACAATTCTCTGGCCGAATGGCAAGTGTACAGCTGCTAATTATGCTTTTGTACTTCTTTTTAAAGATGAGGGTCATTGGTCTGCAAACTTGAATTTTCTTCCTTTTTCGACTACTGTGTATGTGTTTGTTCTACAACAGCTAAAGTGAGTCCAACCTTGTCTTTTCTTGCTGTGGTTTCCAGGTAACCAGTGTCAAGTGTTCTGAGTCTGTTGGTGACAGGCAAGTATAACTCATAATTTTACGAAGGCCATCTAGTCTTGTGCAAAGTGGTTCATAGATCAAGTCTGTCAAGGGATTTTCCTGCATTCAGTTGCTCTCTATAAATGTTAGGGTTACTAGACAGTGTGATCTTTAAAAATAACTTTTTTTTTAAAGTTCTTGATTTTTCTACCATTTCGATGTGGTATAGATTGTGGATCCTAGCATGTGATTTTGACTCGGTCTTCTGAGAAAGGACTTGTACCAGGTGCCCCTCTGGGGTTACTGCTTACATTAGAAGGCAGGCAGTTAGAGGAGAGAAACTCAGGCATTTTTTTTTTTTGCATTCTCTTCTGGCATAGATTTAGGGGTCTTTATTCACAAAATGGCACTGAGATGACAGGATCCTTCTGAACAATCAGAATTAGTAAATTACTGGGCACTTATTTTCACATGTGCAATAGAAAATAAACGGTTTGGGTTGGTTTTTTTTTTTGAGACAAGAACTAACATTTCTCCTTGGATTAATGCCCTATATATCGCAGCATTTATTGTGTGCATAGTGTGAACATCTGGGCAAAAATAGAGAGAGGCTGTAACTTAGGTACAGGATGATTGTGTAGTGTTGGCATCACTCAACTGTGACTGCGATGCTCTGAACCGCTGTCACAATGGTTAACTGGGCTATGCTGCAGCTGTGACTTTCATTACTGATGCCATAGTCACTCAAAGTAACTGCAGACTTGTCTACTAGATAGCTCTCTTGCTTGGACTACTGATGATATGGAATAGGTGCCCAAGTGGATTGGTGTTGCTTGCTGTCTTTTCTTCCAAGAGGGAGGAAGAAAAATAGTAAGGAAACTTACTTTTGCAGGAAACAAGACTATAGTAGCAAATCTCAAATTTATGTAAAGTAGCTCTTGTGTTCAAGATCTTTATTGTCCATGTTTCTAATAAAAAATTGAGACAAAATAAATTATTAACTGTAGTAACTGAAGATGTCTTTGCAAACAGACAGGGTGAACAATTGCCATTAATGTATATTGCTCTTTTAGAGTGCAACAGCCATTCATCTTTCTCCTTCAGTAGGTTTCCCTTATGTGGGAGAGTAACCTGAGGGTAGCTGTACTTGGCTACCAGGATTTCAATCATAAAAAGGTTGAAACACGAAAACACCTTTGTGTGGGCATGAGTTGGGGAATCCAGCCACCCTAAGAGCCGTATTCAAAGGGGCTTAGGTTTTAATTGTTCAAATATGCTAGATTGGTTTGTTTTGTAGTTAAAACAAACTTAACTTTTGGAGGTAGATTTCTTTTTGTTTCAGACTGTTAATAGGCTCTGCTTGGGTTTTTGATGTGGCTTTCTGTTAAGATACAAGGTGGGATGCTGGATTTAATTAAAAAATTATATCTAGCTGTTGCTGCAACAATTCTGCCTTCAGTCTTTTTGTGCATGAGACTATAATTTCAGAAATGAGGTATAAAGGAAGAGATTATTTTAGAGTTTTTAAATTGAAAATATGCAGTTAGAATAAATCTGTCAGAAGCCCTCTTTTGGGGGGGAGAACCTATTGGCATGTAAAGGAAGCATCTGAAGTAAGTGAAATTTCTTTGATTCAGGTACATTTTTTTGACAATTCCTCTACTAGATATCCATAATGTACCATTTCTATCCAAATGAATAATTAACTTCACAAAATTTGCATTTTGCTGTTGAAAAACTTTAGGAGCTCCACAGATTGTGTAAATTTGGACCTTGCTTACTTTATCATACGTGGTTGTCAACTAGGGCACTGTAGTTAATACTGGGACAGTTGTTTGAAGTGTGAAGTTAAGAAGCCAGAGGTTCTATCAGGTTTTGCATTAAACAGCAGAAAATTGCTTTGTCAGGAGAAGTACAAGCAACATTCTCAATTTGTAGAGATGCCATGATAAAATAAAAGTAGCAATACTTTATGTAACTTAGTTACAAATATTCCCAGGACAGATCGATTCAATATTGGTTTGCTTTTCTATATTCTTGACATTTTGACTGTAGGCTCTTACTGTTTTTAGGCTGGTGATGATTCATGCATTAATCACTAGTTGACACTGAAACTGCCTTCACAAACTCAACAACCGCTTTCCTGCAAAACCCAGTGAGCTGTTCTTCTGCCTTAAAAGCTAGCTGTAGCAAAGAGTAGGCAGGACATTCTTTCCTTTAGTGTCTTGGTTTGTTCTTCAGTGGGTGTTTTGCTAATTTTTCTTTGCCCTGCATTTCTCTTGATTTCATCTGCGTCTCTCCAGGATCACACTCTCTCCAATCACCGTCCTTGTGTACGTCAGCAGACTTGCAGCAAAACAGCCCTCTTGTCACTTCATGGAGGACAGCTCAGTGTCTCGTGTTGGATGTCTGTCTTAACCACTGACACTGCAAATCCAGCAGCTGCTCAATGTTCCTTAAAAAGGAATGGGGTCTTGTAGTGTTTGTTCCATGCTTATGAAATTGAGATTTGTGTCATGGTGTGAACTCAGCCTTGCAAAAAATCTTAACAATTGCAGGGGTAATAATTTTCGCTGTTTGTTCACACTCATTGTTCTCTGTCATTAAATTTGCTGGGAGTGATTTCTGTGCTTTTCGGTCCCAGAATCTACCTTCCATTTCGTGCTTTCTGGTACCTTGGCATTGTCTTTTGTTGTCTTCCGAGTCATTTGTAATGGGCAGTCTGTCACATTTTCCTTTAGCTCAGCAATATTTTTATCAATTGTTTTTCATCTTTCCCTTGCATTTCTTTCTAAAACTGGTTTTTTGTTTGTTCTTGGGTTGTGTGGGTTGTTTGGTTTTTTTTGTTTGTTTGTTTGTTTGATTGTTTGGGGTTTTTCTTCTTCATTGCCAACTGTGTTTTAGCTCTAAAACCATCAAGATTTTTAATAGGTATCAAATCTGAGGGTCATCATGCACACTGAAGGCTTTAATTCTACCACATTTTCTATTGGCAGTGTTAGTTCAAGTAGCCACGAACTCTTATTCCCTGCCTCTGTGGTATTTTCTACTCTGCACTTTGAGAAAATGTAAGCAGCTTGCTCTTCACGGCCTGAGTAAAATGCAAACAAGTTCCAGATTTAAATTCAAATTGAAGGAAACTTTGGGAATTGAAACTTGCATATGGAGGGGCATTGACTGTGTTGAGGATTACTCCAAACTGCAGGGGTTTTTTTTGTTGGTTTTTTTTTTTGGTGAGTATGTGTTCCTTAATGGAACATTGAGCTGGACGCAAAGGTAAGATAGTTTTGCTTTGAAATACCTATTTTCTACACAATTCATTCTTAACACAGTTTGGTTGTTTTTTTTTTTTCTTCTCTGACTTGAATTCCTGCTTCAGTTTTGGCCTACTTTGATGCTGGGGGGAGGATACGTTGTTGCTAAGGGGTAGGCAAGGAGGGAAAACGCCTGCTGAATGCCAGAGGAATTGTTTGCAATGTGTTTCTATGACTGAAGGGCCTTCTACTAAAGTTTGTTTGGCAAAAGTACTATTTTTCCTAGTAATTGTCTTAATGTAATTGTACACGCTGTAGTCTTGTAGTGAAAATTTAAAACTGGAATTTTCCTTTTGAAAGCTTCTTGGGGAAGGAAGCTAGCTAATGGATAATTCCTCAGATCTTTTGCTATATCAGCAGTTGAATGGATTAGCATGTTTGACTCTTTGAAGGGTATTTGCTTGAGATAGTGATTTATGTCTTGCAGTTACTTTTTTATCAGGATTTCTGCAAGACCAAAGTTGTTGCAAATGCAAGCTGATAAAGTGAAGGCTTTCTGCAGTGAGGTTTGAATGTGTGTGGTGACAAATTTAGAATCAGAAAAATAGTATGCTCTACTATGAAGAACTTGGAATACCTTGGTATGATTTTGGATACAGGAGCACTGCCGGGTTAACCCTTACCCCAAGTGAAGTGTGTGATGACAAACTTTGTCTGTGTCTAGCCTGCTGTAACACATACCCTAGATGGAGCTTCATTGACAGTGGATGCCGGTTTAAGTCCATGCTATTGTCAGAAAACGTGCATGATCCAGTGCTGCTCTCACCACATGTTCTTACCTTGTGTCTAGGTTGAGTTTTAAGCCTTTTACCCCTGTAAAGTCAGTACTGGTTTGGTCAGTTGTACTAGTGCTGAGTGCTGGGGCTGGAGGGGAGCGAGGCAGGGCAAAGCTGTGCTTTTTGTCAACAGCTTAGTTTGAGGTTCAGCCAGTCAGGAAAACAACCTCAGTCTGCGTGAAGGTCTTGGCCCCCATCCCTCCTCTCAAGTGCAGAGAGCATGATGACATTATAGCTCTCCTGGCAAGGGTGGCATGCTCCATCACACTATTTTTGGCAGTCCCTCCAAAACATCTGCAGTTAATCCAAGCTGTCTAAATGCTGCATTCAGTGCATGTACAGCTGAGTGCCCTGGTACAGCGGGAATGGAGGCTGTGTGGTGTGCTGCTAGGGGATGGCTGAGTGCCGTGGGCACACAGGATCGGATATGCTAAGTTGGTTCTAGTTGAAACTTGCTAAAGAGTTGCTGTGTAGGGTGAGCACTAAGTATCTGCCTGGTTGCAAGTTGTTCTTATTCTCTGAGGACCCAGCATGTCAACAGTTTGGATTTGTGTGGCTTTTGTCTTTTTATTAATGGGGTGTTAAATTTGTCCTTAGTGTTAGTGATGGTGAAACTAATACAGAGGCTGTTGATACTTAAGTTTCCAAACTCAACTGCTGTAGGATATACTCCTAAAATGCCCAGTTGTCCATATTTATCTCTTTGAGATCATAAATTGAAACTTAAATGACACCAAGTTAACCTCTCGTCATTCTTAACAGGCTTCTTACAGGCTTCCTCTTCATTTGAAGTGAAAGATTCAAGTGGTAAGGCCTGCATAATTGCTGATCTGACAGTAGCCTTCTCAGTGGAATACAAAAGCAATGGACAAAAAGAGGTAAGGAGGGTATCTCTGCTTAGCTCTAATTTGTCTTTATAAAATATAGTATTTCTGCATGTGTGTGGTATCCAGACTTTGAACAAATATTTAAGAATGAAAATGTGCTTCCACACAGACTTCCCCCCTTTCAGTCATATTGCATCAACTTTTATTACTGATCTTCCTTCTAGTTAAACAGTCAAGGCTGTCTGAAACCACAACAAATACATGTGTGAAATTTCTTCTGTGACTGAAATTCCACACCAGTAAAATGTCTTTCATTTGAACTACAAAGACAAAAATACTACTAGTTGTCTTTTGTTGAACTTGGTCACATTTACACGGACTAAATCTAAACGGAAATAGCTGTCAGCATGTAGCTTGTAAACTTCCCAGAAATCTGTGATCCTCTCAGAGGAAATCTCTGACTTGCAGTGTATACAGGCTAGTGAAGTATATAGAGTTTGTTCCATGTTAACAACAAAAACCTGTTAATGGAAAGCTAAAGATTTTACAAGGTCTTGCAATGACAGGACAAGGGGCAGTGGGTTTAAACTGGCAGAGAGGAGATTTAGACTGGATGTTAGGAGGAAGTTCTTTCCAGTGAGGGTGGTGAGGCACTGGAACAGGTTGCCCAGAGAGGTTGTGGATGCTCCCTCTCTGGAGGTGTTCAAGGCCAGGTTGGACGAGGTCTTGAGTGCCCTGTACTAGTGGGAGGTGTCCCTGCCTATGGCAGGGGGTTGGAACTAGATGACCCTTGAGGTTCCTTCCAGCCTTACCATTCTGTGATTCTATGATTTTTATTCAGAGGCACTCTGCTTTTCATTTTATTTTTTTGGTAGCTTTGTCAGTGAACAACAATCATGGATTATTTATAATCTCTTTACAGTTGCCTGTTCTGAGGCAGTCTGGGAGTTGTTCTGTAGAGTGGGGGTTTGTTTTGGTTTCTTGGGTTTTTTTGCCAGTCATCAGTGTAACGTGAGATTTAAAAGTCCTGCTGCTTTGCCAGTGGTGTAATTGCTGTGTGTGATTTGAGCTGAGTGTGCCAGCGCATAGTCTGCCTTTTCACTGGTGCTAATGGTATGAAATCCTGCTGATACTGACTGAGGTACAGGTCTGCATGCAGAGTTGATTGTTTTCATAGCATGTTTTTGGCTGTTTCTTCTTGTAAGCAGTAAGTTTTAAATTTTCCTATAAACAGTGCATTGGTCTTCTGGTGCCACATTACTTCTCAGTAAAGTAGTGTAGCCAAACTGTGTTAGGCTGTACAATGTGTGCTGCTCTTGTTCTTGCTCAATTGTGCCACAAGAAGCAAAGCTGAAATTTTGGTGTTTTTCACTTATCCAGAGCATTACAGATTTAATTCACCTAGTAGAGAAGTACCTGCAAATTCATAGAGGGGAGAAGTGAAAGCAAGCTACAAGCATATACTGTTTTGCTCTCAAATGTCAGAGGGAGCAATAATCTCAGGAATCCAAGTGCCAGTAACATGCTACTTGCTATATACAGGTGTAGAAGTGAACATCTTGCAGCGTGCATGATTGTCAGCTCTGTGTTCTGTAACAGATACTTAGCAAGCAATAAGGAAAAGCTGTCACATCATCCCATTTACATGTATTTTTTTCTCTACCCCACAGTTTGCAAACTTTTTTCTTCCACAAAATGCTACAGTAGAGCCACAGAGCTCATGTGGTAAAGCTAACACATCTCATCCTGTTCTGATACTGGGTTTTGGAGCCGGACATTCGTTAAGCCTGAATTTTACAGAAAATGCAGACAAGTACCAAGTTGAAGAACTAGTTTTCCACTACAATCTGTCAGATGCAACTTTATTCCATAATTCAACCACAGGTAAAAGGAAAACTTCCTGTTCTCGTTGTGTAGCCTTTCCAAATGTAACACTAACGTAATACTACTTCGTTTCTGTAAATACTGTTGTATACTAATGCAGTGCAATGTTTTTACAGGAGAAGTGAAGAAAACATCACATAAAACTACAATTCAGGCACATATGGGCACAAAATACAGATGCATCAGCTTCAAGCATGTCAATATGAAGAATGTGAACGTTACTTTTAGCAACGTTACTTTGGAAGCCTATCTGACAAATGGAACTTTGAGTACAAACAGTAGGTATCTCGTAGCAGAAAATGTACTTGGTGCACTAACGTTTACAGTAATAGGTTATTTCTTGTAAGTCCTGATTAACATCTTTAAGATGGTTCAAATAGGATCTGAAGCTCTGATAGCAGCATTTTTTGAAATCAATGGAACTGCTTCAGGTTTTCTCCATAGGAGTGTCAGCATCCACAGACTGGAAGTTAGGTATTAGGGAACGTTTCTTCTGTTCCTGAGTATTTATGAATGTAAACATGTGCTGCAGTAGATCCCCAGGGCTCATGGCCAAAATCCTAGATTAAGAAATATCTAATAACTGCCAAGTATTATGCCTCTGCCAAAGTCACTTGAACTAGTTACTGTGTGCTCTGTGGAAGATCAGTGATGCAATGGCAAACAAGAGCCAGTCTGTAGGGACCAGATACTTACATCTTCCTACAGGAGGCTTTATGCAAACAGTAACAGTGATGTTCTTTCTGTGTCATGCTCAAACACAAAGTGTATTTTTGTGTCCTGGCTGTGTGTATTGAAAAGCGTTTTGGAATGCCACTGCTATAATGATCAGAAGACAAAACTACCTAATGTTGTGTTCATGTTCTTTGCTTTTGTGGCAACACTTTTCATATGTGAAGAGCCATTTAAGCTGATCAACAATTCTGTCTTAAGGAGTAGTAAACCTTTGCCTTACTTTTGGAGCAAGAAAGAAGTGTTCATCTTCCAGGCAGCCCGATCTGGTTGAAGATGTCTCTGCTCACTGCAGAGTGGCTTGGACTACGTGACCCTTAGAGGTCCCTTCCAACCCAAACTACTCTATGATTCTCTGGGAAATGTAGAACTTTCATGGTCTTAACAGGTGCATAAACAGGATTGAATCTTAAAATCAGAGTAGTCAGTACTAGCATGGCATGGATATATTGAACAAGTGCCTTCTACAAATGTCTCTGACTTGTCCCATATCTCTGAAAAGTATCTTGCCTGATGCATGATAATACTGACAGTGACTTAATTTATGCTGCCTTGTGTGGCTAGCTTAGATACCAGAGTGTATGGCTGTCTTGATCAGTGTTTTCCATTCAGTGGACCAGTTTGCAGCAAAGATGTGGACCTGGATTTGTCATTTAAAGAAAGTATCTTGTTTCTATTACTTTAGTCTTCAGAACTATATACTCTTTTTTAATACGACATCTTGAATCAGTTCTCATACTGGATAACTACAGCAATTGGTCTGTTATCAGTAGGTTTAAATGTTAGCTGTGATATTGGGAAAAGATAGGTTTTGACTTCTACAGAACTTCAGTAAAATGTCCGTGCTGTCTAATACATTTAGTTTTTAAGACCACTTGTTATTTGTTCTTACAAAGTCCTTTGGCTAAAAATTCAGTACTGCGTTATTTCTGGGGAGTGTTCTTTATACATCACCAGTTTGTCAGCATTTGCTTAATTTTTCTAGTCCTACACTTCCTTTTCTTTTCTCTTAGATTAAATGCTTTCATTTGCCATGATTACTTCCTCAGTGTTATTTTCTCCATCCTCTGGCATCACTGTCTTTATGAAACTGTTGATCCTCATAAACCCTATGTGATTACTTACCTGGGATGGATATTGGTCTGAGGTCAAGCTTTCCAGTTTGTTCTTTTATTTTTGTTTCCACATACTCCCATGCACAGTTTTTGTTTTGTGTTTGTTTGTTGTTGTTTTTTTTTTCTTTAAAATTATTATCATCATCTCTAAGCTGCTTTTTTTTTTTTTTGTTGTTGTTGTCTTGGGTCTGAACCTGGATAGTTCTTTGTGCAGTAGAAAGAAAAAAATGTATCTTGCTTGATCTGTTTGGGTTTGTTATGGTTTGGTGGTTTTTTTTTGGTTTTGTTGGGAGCCTTTGCTTGTTTGGTGGTGGTTTTATTTTATTCAGACAGTCAAAGAATTTTCACCTTAGCCTTTTTTGAATCTTCTTGACCCTGAAACTGCGTTGTTCTCTGCAGATTCATTCCTTTTTTCCATTCTTGCAGGCTTGAAAACATCTCTGTTCTTTTGGCAGCTGGTTACTGCTAAATGTTAGATCTGGAATTCTCTCTTAACATCATCTTTTCCTGTAACTGTTCCAGTAGAGGATCTTTCTGCTGGTGATCTAGACAAAGCTCCCTGGAGGGAAGAAGAGTCAGTATTCAGTGCATGTATGCATCACTAGTAGTAGTAACTTTTGTTGGAGTACCTTGGAGCCTAGTAGCTGAACTTACAGTATTGATTATCTGCAGCTCTGAAGAAAAGGGCTTCACTTTGTGTTGGTAGTTTTGTCACTTGCTTTCCTGTGACTGTCAGAAGAAGACTCCTCTTCAGATCTGCCTGGAGTAGTTACTAGGAGCTATGCTATAACTCAGTTCAATGAAGATTAATGTATCCAGACTCCACTTAGGACGAACTTTCACTTGTAGTCATTTGGTTGTTTCCATCTCTGCCAGCTTGAGTATGACTGCTGTATATGTTGAGGTTTTGCAGATGGAAGGAAATTCTCCATTGAAAGTACCAAGTAAATCTGCAGTTTGGTTTATTTGTTAGGAAATATCCCATTTTGGAACCTGAGCAGTGTCAACCTACAAAAGATGGGTCACTTCTCCATCTGTCCACTCTGTCCTGGCTCTTTAACCTTTCAGAAATGGAGTAGCAATAGGAAAGTGTGCTACATTTTTGGTTCTGTATGACTTCAGAAGGTCTCGTGAGAGGTGCCTTTTCTGTGCCATAATTGAGAGTTAATTTGCTGTGTAAGAGGCTTCTAACTACAGCTGTAGTGTCTGCAAGATATGTACAGATTAAATTTTAGAAGTAGGCCCTTTTGAGTCAGAATTGACTGTTGCTGCACTTACTGTTGTTCTTGCAAAGTCCAAACTTTCATCCTGTCCTGTGAAGATTACCTTGTCTAGGAACATGGAAGCCTCTACTACAGTAGTATATTTGCTATGACCTGAGGTTTTGGCTTAGAAATTCAATGCAAGAACATTCTCGTCTCTCAAATCAAGTTAAGGTTTTGCTGCCAGGTGTTCCTGACTACTCTGGCATAAAAAAGGTCCTTGCCTATGAAGACTCAAGAGGTCCAGTAGTATTGTAACATTACTGTGGGTATTGCCAAAATAATGACATAGGCTGCTCCCATCCTGTTGACTTAACTGAAGGAGAACAACACGTCTGCTAGGAGAACACTTTTAACAGTGGGTGAACTGTTTCTCTGCTAGGCCACAGGTTAGGAGGAAGTTCTTTCCAGTGAGGGTGGTGAGGCACTGGCACAGGTTGCCCAGGGAGGTTGTGGCTGCTCCCTCCCTGGAGGTGTTCAAGGCCAGGTTGGACGAGGCCTTGAGTGACCTGTGCTAGTGAGAGGTGTTCCTGCCTGTGGCAGGGGGTTGGAACTGGATGATCCTTGAGATCCCTTCCAGTCTTACTATTCTATGATTCTAAGTTCCCTGAGTGTCTGAGAGGTAGTCATCTCAGCCTTGCTGTGAGAATGTCAGGAATGCTGTCTGTGTCAGCATAGCAGCATCTTATTTATCCTGACTTGACAGCAAAATGAAATGACAGATGTGAATGAAAGCAGATGCAGTTACCATAAACTTCTGTAGATAATAGCAGAGGTGTAATTTTCACATGCTAACCTTTAAAAGTGTCTCAAACATTGCAGCAAGAGTTTTTAGGTAATGCTTTACCCTTACATTTCTCAGCTTTTATTATCTCCTATTAGGAAAAGCTACTTGAAATTGTATCCTCCTTTCCCTTAAAAGAATAAGTCATCCCATGGCTTTATTTTGTTTGGTAATGACTTTTCCTTTCTGTCCAGTGACAGAATGTGCTGAAGATATGCTCTCTACTACTACTGCTGTAGTGCCCACAACTCCTAAACATACCACTAGCCAGATTCCAACGACTAGTCCAGCACCAACTGCCTCGCCTCCAAATCCTGCAGTTGGTAAATACAATGTGACCGGTGTAAATGGAACCTGTGTGCTTGCCTACATGGGATTACAGCTTAATATCACCTATCTGAAAAAAGATGAAAAGGTACTATTTTTTCCTTTCTTTGAAGCCTTCATATTCCTTCTTAGGGAAAGACTTGTCACAGGCTAACATTTCTCTTTTGAAAACATACCAGTTCTTTGTGTTGTTCAGCCATGATTGTCCTCTGTTGCTTCATTTGGACTACACTAGTGATGATTCCAGCCATTCCCTTTACTGAAAGTGGTCATTAAAGATTTTTCCATTCAGTAAGAGTACTAAACTTGCCTGTTGAATTCCAGTAAGTGTATACAGTCACTACATAGGAACAGTAAAAACTACAAGGATTGTGAGTGGGTGGAATCCTATTAGCAAAGGTGCTATCTGAACAAGATTTTCTTAACTGTCAAATAAAGTACAGGAATTTGTCTTGAGGCACCTGAATGATTAAAAAGTGAATGACTACTCAAAGAGAAAATTAGTAGTTCTGTGAAACTGGACAGGCTCAGTTGTAGTTACCTTGCAGCTAGCACCGAAGAGGCTTGGGTTTGACTCAGTGTTTAACAGCTACTTAATGGTCGATTTTTATCAGCAGAAATGTTATAAGTTTGATACAAGATCCACACCCAGCACAGGTTCTTTCTCTTTGTTGCTGATGCAAAGCCCCATGGACAAATCTGTTGCCTACTAGCTGGCAAATATATGAGGAATAATCCCAAAACGACTACTGAAGGCCCTCAATAGGAAACAATGACCGAGGGTCATCAAACCTATGTATTTAGTACAGCTTTGTTTATAAAGACCTTTGTTCACAAGCTGATTTTTCCTGTCCTGTGGCTTAATCTAACCTCACAAGGACAAATATAGGCAAGGAAATTATGGCTGTTTCTGTGTGGGTTTAAGTTGGATCTTGGTGATAAAGCACTTGATGTGAAAGAGGGTGGGATCTGCATAGGATTAGCTGCTTACTCTCTGTGGTGGTGCAAAGTAGTCTATTGCATTTATTTGTGATAATGATGACAATGTAGAAGTAAAATCGTGAGCATGGTAGGTGGTTCGTGGCTGTACAGTAGCTGGTTATGATGGCAGCTGTTTTAGCTTCTTTAATTGCTTAAATTTCTCTAAGCTGCATTCTGTAGTCTGACATTCTAGCTCTACTGGAACAACTTATTTCTAGTAATGCCCAGTGGAGAAGGTGGCATATCCAAAGTCCCGTGAGCACATGAGGATCAACTAAGAGCTATTGAAAGGTTTTGTGATTATTTCTTTTATTTTATTTTGCAAGTGCATTTAACCTGCAGCCTTCTTCAGATAAAGGACAACATAAAGTCATGTACCATGAGGATTTTAAATAAGTGACTTGCAAGATTATTGAACTTACAGGTGGTCCCCTTGATTACTTCTCCATTATGCCACAGCATTATTTTAGAGCTTATTGCCCCCTGTGTAGTGGTAGTTACTAATATTTTTCTTTATACTGCTAGGACTAAAGAAGTTTAGTATGGAGGAAGCAGCAGATTATTTGTTGCAGCTGGCCAGGGCTGCAGAAAACGTCATTAGACCTGCAGAGATGCCTTTTGTTCTCTGTGCCAGCCTGGTAAATCAGGTGCAGCTTACACCAGGCTGTAACTTGTCTCTGCCCAATCGTCTGTAACGTGTAGGCAGATGCAGCACTCTGTGTGAGTACAAGTAAGCTAGAAGTTGGCTGATGATGTGTTAAGTATCTTCAAATGTCATAACTGATCCTTTTCCCTCATAGATGGGCCTGGATGTGCTAAATTTCATACCACCCAACACAACTTCTTCTGGGAGATGTGACAATACATCTGCCACCCTAAATCTGACTTTTGATAAAACAAGTGTCATCTTCCACTTCGCACTGGTAAGAATCTCTTGACAGCATGTAGGGCCTGCGGGACACTTTGCTTGGTAATACTAACTGGGACCAGGGCAAGAGGAAAAGAGATGCAACTACAGAAAGGGGACTAAATAATCCCTTTGGTCTTAGTACTAGGATTTAGAAGGTTTAATGCTTGGTAACTGTGAGGGAAGTGCACTTGTATACACAGAAATCTATTTTGGAATAGACTAAAAAAAATCCTGCTTTGGAATGGGAATTTCTTTCAAGGTTGTATGATTCTTGCCCAAACTGGAACAGTCTGTGACAAGTAGGAATCTCATCTAACTGTACCAGTATGGAACAGGATTTAAGTCTCCAATATTCTGTGTACAACTTGAGGCCTATGTGTACTTGTCTTATGGTTTGTTAAGATGCTTGGAAATCCTGATTCCCACAGCCCTGCCCTGGCTCTGTAGTAGAGCTGGATGTTCCGAGTACTGAATCCACCGTGTTTGTTAAAGAGTTTCATGTTCCTTTTAATACTCATGGGATTGATCAAATGCAATCACCCTGACCAATTGCTATTAAGTGGCTGGAGCATTTCTCCTATGAGGACAGGCTATGAGAGTTGGGGCTCTTCAGCATGGAGAAGAGAAGGCTTCGAGGAGACCTTGTATTGGCCTTCTGGTATCTGAAGGGGACCTACAGGAGGACTGGGGAGGGACTATTTACAAGGTCTTGTAATGACAGGATGGAAGAGTAAGGGGTTTAAACTGGAAAAGGGTAAACTTAACTAGATGTTAGGAAGAAGTTCTTTGCAGTGAGGGTGGTGAAACACTGGAACAGGCTGCCCAGGGGGATTGTGGATGCTCCCTCCCTGAAGGTGTTCAAGGCTAGGTTGCATGAGGCCTTCAGCGACCTGTTCTAGCAGGAGGTGTCTCTGCCTATGGCAAGGGGTTGGAACTAGATGATCTTTGAGGTCCCTTCCAACCTAAACCATTCTATGACTCCACATCTTTGTGGGGTACTGAGCTGTTTGAAAGCTGTACCTGTACCACAGGTGAGATCATTGCAATACCCTGGTTCAAGTGTGGGTGGGACTGTGCCTGTAGTGTAGAAGTCAGCTTATAATTCTGAAGGGTCATAGGCCCTCCTTCTCTACCCTCTTTCCTCCCCCAAAGTAGCCTTCCCTAAGGTGCTGCATACCTTCTGTAGCTTTCTTCTGCTGAAGCTCTTCCTTTGGATGCCAATTCCAATTGTGGCCTACCCTTTGAAAACCTTTCTCAAAATAGATGCACACCTGAACTCAAATGTTAATGGGTTCTGTTGTACACTGTTAACTTAAATGACAACTCGCTGATTTGTTGGTTTTCTTTTTTAAAAGAATGCAACTGCTGAAAAATTCTTCCTCCAAGGTGTGAGTGTAAGCACAACTCTTCCTGCTGAAGCAAAAGGTAAGGACTTTCAAGATGTCTACTTCCACTGACCTCTTCTGTAAATATTAAGTGTTACTGCATTAAGTTACATGTTAAAAATGATGGAGATAAAAGCAACCTGTACTAGTGGGAGGTGAACAGGTTGTCCAGGGAGGTTGTGGCTGCTTCCTTCCCTGGAGGTGTTCAAGGCCAGGTTGGACGAGACCTTGAGTAACCTGTACTAGTGGGAGGTGTCCCTGCCTATGGCAGGGGGTTGGAACTAGATGATCCTTGAGGTCCCTTCCAACCTTACCATTCTGTGTCAAACGAGCTTACAGCTCCTGCTCTTGATGATTCTCTAATAAGACTTTCTTTTGCACAGTTCCACAGTTTGAAGCATCAAACAACAGCATGAGTGAGCTGAGAGCTACAGTAGGAAACTCCTACAAGTGCAGTGCAGAGGAGAACCTCCAGGTCACGGACAAAGCCCTTCTGAATGTGTTTAATGTTCAGGTCCAAGTTTTCAAGATTGATGGAGACAAATTTGGGGCAGGTAAGAGGTTTCCAATTTAGGGAAGGAGCCTAAGATGCATGAAGCACTTTGCTATAATAATCTGTAGTTAAATATCAGGTGGTAGGTGCTATGTTTAGTCTCTGAATGCCTTGCTACAGACATTGGGGTGCTGATTATATGCCTGAGTTGAGGCTAGTGCTAAAGCTATGTAAAAAGCTTTGAAATACGTAGGGCTTCTTCCTTGTGGTCCAGGGAAGAGTTAAGAAAGAACATTAACTTCATATAAGTATGTGCAGACCATTGTTTAGAAAGGGCAAAGTTCTAGGAAGCTCCTGACTTAGGTAACTTTGTGAGTAAAGCAATATGACTCGGGGCAGAGTGACATGATGGCATAATAGTAATAGTTCTAGAGAAGAGAACAGTTAATGTAAATCTCTATATAATGTGCATATGACTAGGACTAGAAAGACTTCACCCAGAGTGATCATAGTTAGCAAGCTTGGCCTCCTTTTGGCTGCTGGCAAGCTAAGCCAGAAGTTAGCTTGAGCCAGTTTTATCTTACGTGCTGAAGGCAGAAGCTTGCCATTCTAGATGCAGCTGTCTGTTGGTGGACTAGTGCCTAACATGGATCTTTTTCTTTCTCTTCAGTGGAGGAATGCCAACTGGATGAAAATAACATGCTGATCCCTATAATAGTTGGTGCAGCCCTTGCTGGTCTCGTTCTAATTGTCTTGATTGCTTACTTAATTGGCAGAAAGAGAAGCCATGCTGGATATCAAACAATTTAATGACTTGCACTAAAATCCAGTGTAGGTGAAAAGCAATTGCAAGAGGCTGGCAGGGGGGGAAACCCCCACATTATTTCCCCTGAGCTAAGGTTGATGTTTTAAGGGAACACCTTTTCTTGCGAATTGCTGCTTCTTTAAAGTCTGCTTTATTAAATGTGAAATCATCTTGCAGCATTTAACTATGCACAAAAATAACTTCTGAAAATCCTGGTGTTTAATTTTGCTAACTAGTTTAAATATTTACCCACTTAGGAAAAAAGCTAAAAGTTTTTAAGGGTGCTTTTTTTTTTTTTTGGAATTGGCATAAGGTCATGTCAGCTAAAGATGCCAGAGAAGGATGTTGCTAATTCACACTGACTTAATTTCAGAACTCGTAACAAAAGGGAAAAGATTCATTCTTCCTACCGCTGCCATCCAGCGATGATAATTGTACTGATGATGCATTTAAAAAACCGACTCAGTAACAACTGACAAAATGGGAATTTAAAAATCTAAACTCCACCTTGTCTCCTAGGTGTGTATTTTTTACTAAGCTTTAAACTCGATGCCTGGTACATGCAGGGTGTGAACAACGCAATACTTAAACCTTACAGGAACTCTTTATGATTGGACAACTCCCCTGTTTGATATTTTTGATGCTCTGCCAGCTTGTTAGGAGCTGGTTCTTTTTTAAAATGGGTGTTATTTTTATTTACCTTTTTTTTGTAAAGTGATTTCAGTCTGTTCTGTTGGAAGGTCCAGAGAGATCCTGTTACTGCACATGTGTACAATATAGATCTCAACCTGCTGATTCTCTTGCTTTAAAACTTGGCTGGGGGGTTGTACACTTTAAGGATCAGTTCTTATGTATGCATTGCCTGTAACAATGCTAATAAAGACACTTTTTTTTTTTCTGTATGTCTTTGTCGTGATCACTCTTAAAAACATTTTGTCTAAGTGCTGAAGTCTTGCTTTTGCTGTACTAGGGAAGCTTTAAAGGATCTTTAGTGTGGAGTTCTGTTAAGCAAGTGCTTAAAATTTATCTTTTTTTCTGTGGCACAAAGGTGAGACATAGCTGTGTCTTCATCTACAGAACAGTCCCTTTTTTTTGGACTTTGTGCTTGGAAGCTGGTAAGGCTTCTGCATGTCAGTAACCTCAGATCTGGAGAAGTTTAACTCTTCTGTTAAATTGCTGCTTGCTGAGGTGTCAGTGTAGTGGGCTGAAGCATTGCATTCTGGAAGTGCTGCTATGATACTGTATAAGGACTCTGTAAATCACATTTTAGGTTTTATTTTGAAGTTGAATTCTTACCACAGTAGGAAACACCTCTGAGGTCTCTGTGTTGTAACATGCTGGAACTGAACCTTTGTATTTAAAGCTTTCCTGACTCCCTTCTGCAGCAATGGTTTGGTGGTAACAGTGCTAGCCATGCAGAACAGGTTCCAAGGCACTCAAACACTGCACTGACCACTGTCCTTTTGACAAGAACAGTAAGCCTGATATACTTTGGACTATCTGTCCTCTTACTTTGGTACAATCCGGTTTACAGATGCCTTCAGTGGTGAATAAATCAATGTTTCTTCATACCTGTTGATGTAAGTAGATTAGCAGTACTATACTGCTGTAACTACTCAAGGTAAAAGGTATATGTCTACTATCAAAAAGGATAGGATAGCTTTGAATTGTACTGTAGAGTAGCTCTCTTGTCTAAAGGAGCATTTAGCTACTTTCAGAGGAAGTTGATGGTGTGTTGTGTTTTCCCTGTTGAGGAATGAAAGAAACTTGCTTTGCACAGGAGAGGATGAACAAAAGGTCTTCCTTGCCAAGGAACAAAGGTGGCTTGGAGCAGAGTCTGAAAAGTCGTGCTGTGTTAAACGGTGAGCTTTTCGAGCATAAAAATCACGCCTTTCAAGCCTCTTCTCCATTCCTCAGCAGGAAGGAGAGGGAAAGGATTTGGCCACGAGAGGGCTCTGTAAGGACGAGAATTCAAGGCACGAGCACCTGGCCTGCGGATAGATCGGAAGAGGCCTAGTGGCAGGGAGAGGGCTGCTGCCTCTTGTTTCTTAACAAGGGGGATTTAGACTTGGGTCGTGATGCCGCTTTGGAACTGCCTGATGTTTCACCCTTTCATGGAACAAGTATTTTTGTGTTCACAGCTTTCTCAGAAACTTTTAGGGACACAGGTAGATGAGGATATAGCAGTGCAACCTCAGCATCTGTTTTTTGCATCTTATAAAACAGTGTGAGAAATGCTACTGCCAAATGTCAGTCACATCGTTTAGATGTGGTGTTTGGGGATATGGAGTAGGGGTGAACACTGTAGAGTAGGGTTCTTGGTTGATGATCCCAAGGGTCTTTTTCAACCCAAGCATTTCTGTGATTCTGTGAAATGATTACCTAATGTGCCAAAGGTAACCACCACCACCCCAAATATGCATATAAAAACATCAAGTGGTTATAGATTAATTGTTCCTTTCTGTAGCCTCCACTTACACCCTCCCTGTTGTTTTTACTTGAAAGAGCTATTACACTCTGCATAGAGTGACTGCTAGTGAAGACAGTCATCTTCCTTGTTGCTGTCTTGCCCCACACTTTAACATATTGGAGTTCCTTAAGTGATAGTAGTGAGGAAAAAGGAACATGCTTGTTCTCTAGCCAACTAAGGGCAGTCAGGAAAGAGAATCAGATATTTTACTCTTCACATCAAGAAACGGGTTCTGACAAATTAGATTTATTTTATACAAATGGTAGTGATGTCACAGTTAATACAGTAGGAAGGATTTGTAATTTTATACACCTCTTTTCTTTTAACATTACAAAATGCCCTGAACAACAGAAGGATGGTGATTGTTTTTAAAAGGAGTATCCTGACACACTGATCACATTCTACTCTGAAAATACTAAGTCCTTTAAAGAAAAAAGAACGACCAACCACAGAACCATCAGTTCCAGTTACCAAGTCTGACAAACAAAGTATTAACAACACTTACTTGAAACGCAGGGAAAAATTGGTCAAGTGCCAGTTAACTCATGGAAAGCTTAAAGTGTGCTTTAGTCAGTGCAAATAGAGGAATGTGTCAATTGCTGTAGTGCCTGACCACCTGGGTAAATCTGAGTTATCCCTGAGAAAGCACCTTCTCTCTGCATGTCTCTCGGAGTTTGTTGATTGTTGCCATAGACAAGCTTCCAGGGTCTGTGAATATTTTCTGGGGGCAAAAAGTGGGGAAAAAAAAAATCCTTAGTTAAAATGCTGACTATAGACAACACAGGGGACTTTTCCTATAATTCTCTTAAAGTGTGAAATCCCTGCTTGGAGATCTATATTGGGAAAATGCTTACTGCTGTTTGGCCTCCTTGTAACAGGGCAGCATACTCTGCTGTAAAGATACAGCACCTGTTGTGAGCTGCAGTTTTATGTAAGTTACACAAAAGCAACAGTGGAAGAGCTAATCTGAATGTGTCTGGCTACACTGATTTTTAGAAAGCATTTTTGTTGGCGAGTGGCAGGTGTACTTAGAACACACTAAGCCATCCTAGGTAATGCTACAAAGCAGCAGTGCATTTCTCACATGGTGCCAGCAGAAGTTGTTTGGGCTCTGCAGCACGCATACATGCTTAAAACTATATGCTCCTACTGAGGCGGGGGGGGGGGAAGAGGAAAAAAACCACCAAACCACCAGTCTTAATCCCTTGATCTACCATTTTTTGGTACTCTTCTCTGCCAGGTTTTCCAGGCTAGTAATGGATGTGGGTGTAGGAATTTGAGGCATTTCAAATGCTAGCGGAGCTGTAATTATTTTTTTTTCTCTGACTTGTTGTTTGAGGATGATATATGTTGTTTCCACTACTTCCTCAAAGGTCTCTGACTGAACAAAACTGTGAAGCAAGCTGCTTTAGTCTACAGTTAAGAAGTTTGGGCCCCTCTGTTCTCTGTAGCTGTAACTGACAGCTCTTGGAGATGTTATAAATAAGCCAGTTCTGAACAGCATTCTGGTAAAAAAAGCCTGCATTGCATTAAAAATTTGTTTGGGGAAAGGGAGGTATAAAATACTCAACTGTCATCACTTCTACTGGTAATAGTGCAGCTACTAGTGAGGAAAGAAAGAAAAAAAATCAAATCCAACCCCAAAATATATGTTTTAAAGAACCTAACCGTAATTATTGAATTGCCTTCAAAGCACACTCACTACACTAACCAACGTGCTTAAAATGAACTCTTATTCAGGGAACTGCAAGAAAGAGATAGTTGGTTTTCTAAAACCAGCTTCTGTGAAGTGTAATATAATGGAGGAGAGGTGGGGAAAGTCACTTAAAGACAAGTGTTTATCAGTTTCTGAACTGGTATTCTTGTGACAGTTAACATTCAACAAAACTCTTGTTCTAAACCCTTTACAGAATGGAAAAACAAGCATCTCCCTTCTAAATTAAAGCTGTACCTGCACTTTGCTTTTCTTTTGCTCCTTTAATTAATCAAATCAGTAAGTTAAACTTCATTTTTGCTCATATAAAAGAAAAATGAACTCTGACATCAATGACATCCTGCCATGACAGACCTACAGAATGCTGACATGTGCATGGAACTCTTTCAGGGGTAAAAGCCACCTATTGGGATGTCCTCCATCTTCATAGTTAAGACCCAAATCTAATGTTCTGTACAGATTTGGCATCTAATCTAAATCATATACAAGAAGTGTCTGATTTATATATTCTTAGTTTGCAGATTATCATAAGACTTCAACATAAGACTGAAGTTGAAGTTGATTGTCATAACATTTTTCCTTTTTTTTCCCTTGTCTGGAACTGAGAACTTGGTGCTGCCTTTTTGTTCTAAACAGAGTATTTTCTGGCACTAAAGATTTATCAGTGCATGGTTACAGTTCACTTTGTGTCTCCTACAATAGCCTATTACAGTTCACCTGAAAAAAAGCACAGGACAAGCCCCAGTTCACTAAGAGAGTGCACTAAAGTAATTTTCTCATCAGATTTCCTACCTTAAATTGGGCAGAAATACTCTTTTTGCCCCTGTATAACAGATAACGCGAATTACTCCGTAGATATGGATAGTTCATTTTCTAAAACATACATTTTAGGATTGAATTTCTTATGCAAAAACATTCTTCATCCTTTTGGCAGCTCCCACAGATAAGTTTCTTATACCCATTTTTTTAACTGAGCAAAAGACTTCAAAGTGAGTCGGTAACAACTAAAAGCTGCAGAGAATTTACCTGCATGAAGCTGTGACACTCTGTTACAAATGTTCCTTTGGTGATCTGCTTAAATTTATCACAGATGTCAGGGAAATTCGTGGCTTCCAAAATAAAAGCTTGGTGTTGCTTAATCAGTGTTAAGGCCACGCGGAAGATGATCTTTGACCCTTCATAGAATAAACAATCCCATATTCGGAGCACAGTCTGCAGGAAAGGAGACAATTCAGATTACAGCTTCTTGATTTCCAGTAGGTCTTTACTACTAAAGCAGCAGAAATGCAATGATGGGTTTGAGTGTCTGTTAAGAGAACTTCATTAACAATTACCTCTACTGGAAGAATGTCAATGAACAAGCATATAAACCAGCGTGACACCACCAGGGTCCACATGACTCCGTGTCTCTCCATCAGCTCTGCCACAGCTGGAACTTTCATTTTCACAAGTTCTCCGAGGACTTCCTGATCGGTTTTCAGGCCCAACATTGCAGGACTGTAATAATCTTGGAGAGAAGAAACCAAAGTTCAGAAATCTGTGGACGTGACCTTTCCACAAAACTGAATAAAGTCCTGTGCAGCTGAGTGTATAAAAAGTGTTTTGAGTCCACATAAATTAAACCACACAACGAAGATGTCTGCATTGTGGTCAAATAGCAATTTTTCATCCAAGGCTGATCCCTCTCTAGAAATACTTCATTCATGCCTACCAAAATATCTTCTTTCTCTCCAGGATTTTTTGGCAATTCATTCTTTGTTCCCAACAAAGGATAATCTAGGCTGGTTTTAGCTGCTAACTTAAGTTACAAAAGTCTTACTAGTAATTTAAATAGTTCCACCTCCTTTTCTTGTGGGTGGGCTGCACACAGCACCCAGACAGGTAACAAAAAAACCCCAAACAATCAGCCCAGAACAACCAGTAGCCTTTAGACCAGGTCCAGTCACAAGCAGGAAACAAACCTTTCTGAGGGTGTCAGCTGTGCAGGGTGCTGGAGACCAGATGCCACATCTCCCAGGGTATGACCTAGCCTAAAAGAGTTTATCATCTTTTTATTCAGTTAGTTAGTTATTTCCAAGCCAAAGAAATCCCACTTTTCACAGAATAATTCTAAAAGGAAAGGAATTACAGATCACTCAGGCACCATCTCTTCCTACATAATCTATCTGCAAGACAGGGATTGAAGTTAAACCTACATCTCCTGCACTGGTGGTCGCTGCACTAAATTGTTAAATCCCAAATTAAGAAGCACTATGTAAAGTACAGTCACACTGCACTTGTTACTCTGCAGCCTATTTGGTAGGCTAAGCATTTTCAACTACCAAGATGCAGGGTGAATAAAAAGCATCTCAGTTCTACAAACAAGTAGCTCTGGGTATACTTAAAGGGACAAAAAAAAGATTTATTTTAGTTCATAAGAGTTCAGATGTCCTAGAAAGGGGCACAAATTAATTACACAGATATTTAAGGAATTCATATTCTGAGTTTAGATGTTGGCAGAAACTTTTAAGCCGTATTTGATGCCTCTGGCCACAGGAAGCAATCTCTGACAGTTCACTAGTGTTTTGCTGACAAGACCTCTGTTATTATTTACTAAAAGAACTAACTGGTAACACAAGCACCTTTGTATGCATTTATTTCCCTCAGTAATTCAAAAAGCTGCAAGAGAGATTTCTCTAACTTAGCTGTTTTCTGCCAAGGTTCCCAGACACACACAGCATAGCCCAGTAGTTCACACAAGGGTGAAGGAATCAGAAGCAGCAAAGTCTGTCTTAAACAGTTTTTATAAAAGCTACCTGTGCCACAAATAAATTTAAGAAGCTCTCCAGGTTATGTAAGGTATTTATAGCCACATTAATTTCTCTAACGAAATCACAAGAGCAGTTTAGTATCTACTCTTCTGCCACAAAGGCTTTCTTAACAGACTTCCCACCCCAGGAGCTATTTGCTCTGTATTTGCCCTGTCCAGATTGCAGAACAAGAATTTTTAAATGGTAATAAGGAGCATCAGGAGCATCACATTCAACCTTCAGGAATATAGTTTTTTGTCTGTGGTCCTGATTTTCTTTGTTCCCATTGAAGATGGATTACCTAAAGTTCCTCTACAGACATAAAAGTCACTGTCACATTCCTTTAACTGCTTGTCTTTCAATTGCTTGTAGGGAAAGCTCTGAGAGCTACAGCACAAGTAATCCCATGAGAAAGTGTACTAAAACCAAATTAAATCACACCATGACTTTGAATCCAACACAAAAACCTCTCTTTACACATATTTTGTGTCAGTGCTGTCCTCATTTGTGAGCTGGAATGCAGGTAAACTGATGGCTAATGGCTGAGTAAACCTTTTTTAAAATGCTTTAATGCAAGTGAAGAAGAAAAACAAAAAAAATTTAAATCACATTTCTAAACTGAAACCTTTTCCCCTTTCCTACCCTTCCTCCTCTCATACATCCAGAAACCATTTATTTTTCTTTTTTGTGCTCTTGAGACACACGAGTACTTAAAACTTCAGGGTACTACTAGCAAGTGTCCTCGGGAGGAAGGACACAAGCCCACACACTGCCTGCCCTGCCGCAATCATCTGATACACTAAAATGAACAGCAGCTGCTATTTTTAATTTGTACAGCAAAGCAAATGTCAGGATCTCATAACGCAACCAGACACCCACCCAGCTTTGTGAGAACTGGCGAGTAGAAGGTTAACAGCCATACGACCCGGGGAGTTACTGAAGCAGCAAGCGGCTGGGAAGCTTCGGTGGAAATTAAAATTTTGCTTGAGTTTGTTCGATTGTAGTGCTGGGCAGAAAGGAAAAAGTCACTATTCATCTATTTAGGGGAGGCTCCTGCCGTTTCCTTACGGAGCAGGAGCAGCTCCCGTGTGCCCCGCTAGACAGCACTGCAGCATTCAGCCCAGCACCGCTGCAAAACAAGTGCGAGGAGTGACTAACGACTCTATGCAAATGCTAATAACTGAACAGCAGTTTTTTCCAGTTCACAACAGAAATAACTTACATTAAACTTATCTGCATCCAAGGCACCTTTATATGTATGTAGAATACATTCATTGTAGCTGCTGGGGGCATTCATTACAATTACTACACATAATCAGTAATTAATATATCATTTTACTTTTTTTTTTTTTTTTTTAATATAGAGAGATGTATCTAAAATTACCTTCTCAAATTAGGAAAGCCACTCTTCCCTATCCTTCAGAAATATTCCTGCAGGATCCTGTATCTGTGCAAGACTTGCCCACAGATCATTTACAAGGAACTTAACAGCATCACAGAAGGCCAGGGGATAGCAGAGACCTAACCTTACAGTCTAAACATCAGTCTTCTGAGGGCAGCATTACCACTAGAGAGGAACCAAGTCTCCAGGTAGGTCGCCTTGGAGCACAGCCAGCAGCACCCACACTAAGTCATAAGATATACACAAAGATAGCCAGAACTGCACAGGTGAGTCAGAAGAGGATCCAGTGTCATGCTCGAGCCACCTCTCACGGTCCATGTCCAGTCTCACTAGTGAAGACGATTTTGTAACCTGCTTCAGTACCTAAGTGATAGGTAACATTCAGGCCAGATGGTTGTTCCATTCTGTTCTTATTTGCTAGGAATGCCCAAGCCCTGAGCCTTCTGGAAATGTCCCCTCAGCAGAACTCCTGTAGCTCTGCCTTGCTGCAAGCACTTCACTGTGTGCTCTATTTTCCTAATCTTTTACAACTGGTTGCCCTGGATCTCCCCCTAAAGTCAAGATATCCTTATTTATAAACAAGCCTACACAAACCTAACCCTCCCCCCATGCCACAAAGCTGTGTTTCACAAGATACAGTGCAGCAGGTTACATTTACTCGGCTACCATCAAAACACATTAATTTTATGTCATAGAATGGTAAGGTTGGAAGGGACCTCAAGGATCATCCAGTTCCAACCCCCTGCCACAGGCAGGGACACCTCCCACTAGCACAGGTCACTCAAGGCCTCATCCAACCTGGCCTTGAACACCTCCAGGGAGGGAGCATCCACGACCTCCCTGGGCAACCTGTGCCAGTGCCTCACCACCCTCACTGTAAAGAACTTCCTCCTAACATCCAGTCTAAATCTCCCCTCTGCCAGTTTAAGCCCATTGCCCCTTGTCCTGTCATTGCAGGACCTTGTAAATAATCCTTCCCCAGCCTTCCTGTAGGCCCCCTTCAGATACTGGAAGGCTACTATCAGGTCCCCTCGAAGCCTTCTCTTCTCCAGGCTGAAGAGCCCCAACTCTCTCAGCCTGTCCTCATAGGAGAGCTGCTCCAGCCCTCTGATCATCTTTGTGGCCCTCCTCTGGACCCGCTCCAACACTTCCCTTCCATATTGTCTATTACAAATAGTTTGATTTCTAGATATGCACGATCCACATTTAATTAGTGTATTAATTATTTTCCCTCTCAAATACTCCAGCAAAAACCCAAGCAGTTGATGAACAGACCTGAGTCAGTAACTGCTCCAAATCTGCCACTTCCTAATTAAAAATTAAAAAAAAAACCAAAACAAAACAACAATTGAGTGCAGGCTAATTATACTGTGTATCTATTGATCTAGGTTGGTTTATAGGAATATGCTCTGACAACAGATCATCCCCCTGAAAAACCACACATAGCCAGACTGTTTCCCTTTATTCCTCAGGTTTTCAAACAGAAGTGATTAATATTAACATGTAGGTGATCACACATTACATTACTTTTCATCACATCATCATCATTTGGTAGGCAATGAATGAAATGCTATATGACAAACTGTTATCATTACAGTATTATTATTAAAATCCAGAAAAATTTCCCTGTATGAAACTCTTCGTTTCCAAGCTCTTTTGTAAACTGGTCCTAGGCTTTCCTTACTTTCAGCTTTTCTGTGTCTTTGCTCATCTATATTCCCCTGCTTTGCTTAGTCTGTCGTTCCTGGTGCCTGCCTATGGATTTTGGATGCCCTGCTAAGTTCAGGAGTGCCCAAGAGCATAACAGAGGGCAATGAAGTCGGCACCCCATGTGGAATTTACCTCATCAAGTGCTCCTTCCTCATCAAAGCCCTGATTCCAAACTGCAGTGCAGACCAATGGGTCTGTTGGGATTGCTGACTTCACAGAATGGTAGGGGTTGGAAGGGACTTCTGAAGACCACCTAGTTCAACCCCCTTGCTAACACAGATAGGCTTGTCTTTGTCTTGGAGTCAAGTAGTCAAAAGGACAACACAGCTTCAACTGCCAGGTATTTACTGCTGCTGTACAACACTAGATGAAGGCACTTTTTACTTGTTTTAAAGGGCTCATTGTTACTCAGGCTGCACTGACTGTGGCATGCTGTCACTGAGCTCGAAACCTATTCCAGCTCAGCACTTGACAACAGCTAACTCCTCAGACTATACTTCACTATCTAGCTATCATAATAATTAGCAACTCTCTGAATCCTACCAAGATGTCCAGGGCTAAGACATAACTGTCTGCCTGTGTTCCAGGGCAGTAATGAGATTTGCAGGAATAAGGAAATAAGCTTATAGGGATTCTATGACCTTGTTCTGTTACAAATAGACTAAGAGGTTCCAAAAATAAAAGTTTAAGAAGGAGTACTCTTATAGCCTTAAATTACCTTTACAAATCAGAGCTGCAGAAGTGAAAAGATTTCTTTATGTCTGCTGTGCATATGTCAGGTTAAATATAAATACTCCTACTGCAAGCAGCACATGAATTTCTAGTGTTACAGAAATACCCAAGACCAGACCTCCGCTCTGCTGCTTATCTTCCAGCATTTCTAACTATTCTTTCAAAAGCCTACATAAGGCAGCTTGGGACAAAGTGAGCAATTTGTCCTAGAAATCAAATTTATGTAATCAACCTGAAAATTAAACATTGGTTGGTTTAACTTTTCTCAGTCATAAGCAATGTAAAATCAATTTTTATAGCAACATGTAACATTCAAAAAAAAATAAAGTTTCCTTGCTGTAGATGCACATTTTTATTTGCTACTGGACTTCACTGAGATCCACAAAGGACAAGCCTCAATGCTGGCAGGCAAAACCAGAGATTGCCATGAGCAGAAATGGCTAGCCTTATGGAAAGCTCAGTTGTCCATTTCAGGTCAAACCCAAATCAGGTTCTACCACATGCATATGTGGAAAAAAAAAGAATCCTTCCCAGTAATCCTTCATCCTAAAACTTACCTGTTTGCATGCTACTGAACACAGGGGTTATTTTAAATAGCCTTAGTAGTCCACCCAAAGCTTTCCAAAACAACAGGCTCTCACAGCTGAGTTTATGAACACACATGGAATGAGATTCATCACATCACAGGAGCACTCAGGTTGGGAAAGACCCTCAGGATCATAGAATGGTAAGGTTGGAAGTGACCTCAAGGATCATCTAGTTCCAATCCCCTGCCATAGGCAGGGACACCTCCCACTAGTACAGTTCACTCAAGGCCTCGTCCAACCTGGCCTTGAACACCTCCAGCGAGGGAGCAGCCACAACCTCCCTGGGCAACTTGTTCCAGTGCCTCACCACCCTCACTGTAAAGAACTTCCTCCTAAGGATCACCAAGTCCAAACAATAACCCTATTCTAGCAAGGTTCACCCCAAACCATATCCACAAGCACCACATCAAAACAACTTTTAAACACATCCAGGGTTGGCGATTCCGCCACCTTTCTGGGCAGCCCATTCCAATGCCTGACCACTCTCTGTGAAAAAAAAAATTTCCCAAGGTCCAGTCAGTTACAAAGGTACCAAAACTAGATTATAAAAGCAGTCCCTTCTCACCTCCAGAACATCTAAATACCAGTAATATTCCTACATAATTTATTGACTCATTGTCCCTGTTGGTCACTATAAGCCTGCACTGTCCAAGAAGGCAGAGCAACATTGTGATATTTTATGGGATAGTCCAAAAAGGTGCAATAGGTCTTCTGAGAATCGACACCATGAACCTGGTATTAAAAAAACCAAAACTTCAACAACCTATGTTTGTGAGGAAATCAGAAAGTCACAACAGGAAAAGGAGGAAACCCAAGAGTACTGCCAATTCTTTTTGCAATATCATGCCAAAATGACCCCCTGCAGATGTCCTGGCCAAAGAGATATCCTGCAGATATGTAGCTAAATGGCAAGGTGAACTCTTAACTCTGTTATTTTTAAAACATAAGTTACTCCAGGGAACTTAAGGAAAACAAACCAACCCCATCCCAAACTAAAACCAAACCAAAGAAACAAAACAACAAACCAATCCAAACCAGGCTCAACCCATATTTTCTTTTTCTGTCATAAAATTAAATTGAAACAGGACTTCTGTCTCACACCAAAAACAGCAGTAGCTGTATCATTCACAACTGAAATTTATCTTTAAGAAAGAGTATGAAAGCCAAATTTTGGATGGTAGAACTATCTTTACAGGAAGAAAAAAAAAAAAGTCATGTATTCTATGGATGCTTTTTGCTTGTGATACTGACTTTACACAGACCTTAGAATTGTTACTACTCCTTTGGTGGGTAGTGTTTTTTTCACGGTATCACTAAGCTGACTGAGGTTGTTCAGCACTTGGCTGTTTCCAAATAGCCTGGCCTGCCTCCAGTCACTGCACTTTATGAAGTGTGCCAGTTGAAGGAGTTACATGCTTTGGAGAAGGCTGATGATGGTCCCAGGAGCTATGGTTTTTAATTCACTAAACACTTGGACAGACTTTTAACACTGGTTTCCTCAAACAGAAAGGAAATTAATGATCCAGCATTGAAGATTACCACAACTGCTTATCATGCCTACAGAGGAAACAAACATCTTTTTTTAATTTTTTTTAAAAATGAGTTTACAATTGTATGGTGAGTGACTCTAAATGACTGAAGACTTCAGCTGAATAAGGATTCCTGCATTTCTGGCTGTATTAATAATTCCTCTCTGGGATTAGGAAGAATAACTACTTTATCAGTTCACCACACTGACAAGATTATTTTTAGCACAAACACAGCATTTACATTCTCTGGCACTTCATCTGAACACCAGAATTACTTTGGCTCTTTACAAGAAAGCTGCAGTCTCACCATGGGAACTACCAAAACACATTACCTAAGACTGGGACAGAAGCAGAAGACTTGAAAAAAAGAGAGCTGGACAGACACATGGTTGTAGCCTAATACTTGCATTGGTTTCCCTCTCCAACTCTTCAATATGAAGAGAAGGGGAAAGAAAGCCATAATCCTCTTACTTCAAGCTGGAAGGGATGCTAATAATAGAATTAATTTTAATCTTGAAGCAACAGGTTTTGAAAATCCAAGAGGAACAAATGAGACCTTGCCACTGAAAGTCTAGTAAGGCATTTGAGCATAAAACACATCAAACAGCCAAGGCTGTATATCACAAATACCTCTGAAATGAAACAGACCCTTTTTTGTAATTTAGGTACATGAGAATTACCAGTGTGGACTGCATTATTTTCTTCATTTATTTTTTTTTTATTCCCAAAACACATCTCCTTACACAAACACATTCTTTTGGTAGCCAACTATGTTGCTTATGCATTGTACTACATTTTGAAACAGTATCAAAGCCTGCTGTCAGTGCTTCTTCATACTATGCAATATTAAAAACCAAACCCAAAAAAACCAAATCCCAAACCCACTATAAAACAATGAACATGAAAAAACCTAAACTAAATAACAACAAAAGCCCCCAAAACAAAACTTTGAGAATAGAGCTGAGCAATTTAAAATAGACATTTTTTTCCAGTATCTTAAACTGCAAACATGCTAACTGCAGAGTAAAAATGTCTTAGCTCAGAGAAGCTGAAGTTATCCTTGGATATATTCACTACTGAAAGGGTATGCCATCTCCATGTATGACACCAGCAGGAGCAAGGAGGTCACTCTCCCCCTGTACTCTGCATTGGTTAGGCCACACCTTGAGTACTGTGTCCAGTTCTGGGCCCCTCAATTTAAGAAGGACATTGAGGTGCTTGAGCATGTCCAGAGAAGGGCAACGAGGCTGGGGAGAGGCCTCGAGCACAGCCCTATGAAGTGAGGCTGAGGGAGCTGGGATTGTTTAGCCTGGAGAAGAGGAGGCTCAGGGGGGACCTTATTGCTGTCTACAACTACCTGAAGGGTGGTTGTGGCCAGGAGGAGGTTACCTTCTTCTCTCAGGCAACCAGCACCAGAACAAGAGGACACAGTCTCAAGCTGTGCCAGGGAAAGTTTAGGCTGGAGGTGAGGAGAAAGTTCTCCCCTGAGAGAGTCATTGGCTGCTGGAATGGGCTGCCCAGGGAGGTGGTGGAGTCACCGTCCCTGGAGGTGTTCAAGGCAGGTTTGGACGTGGCACTTGGTGCCATGGTCTGGTCTTGAGGTCTGTGGTAATGGGTTGGACTTGATGATCTTTGAGGTCTCGTCCAACTTTGGTGATACTGTGAGACTGCGAAAACTGAGGTTAGCAAATTACATCCAACTCTGATACATTTAAGGCAAGAATATAAAGAATTGGAAAGGAGGTGAAAGGGTTATAAATACCACTAAAAAAATAAAAACCCTGAGTTCCATAAGTAACTATTTGTAGAATTTATGCAAGGAAAATGACACTTTGTAGAGCTAATACCCTAGGCATTATGGACTTTTTAACGCAGTAAGAAAATCTTGAGTTGATAGCTACAGTAAGTCAGGACAAGACAAATTCCAATTAAAATATAGCAAGTAGTTTTAATTGAGTGATTTATAGCTTGAATACACTAGTAGGAGTGATCACAGAATCACAGAAACATTCTGGTTGGAAAAGACCCTTAGGATCATCAAGGCAAACTGTTATCCCTGTTCTATAAAGTTAACCCTTAAACCCAGACCAGCAGCAGCCCTTTCACAGCATCCTTTCAGGTAGGTGTAGACAGCAATGAGGTCTCCCCTGGTAAAGTTCTTCTTTTGGACCAAGTTTGGGACCTTCCACAAAGACAAGCTCTAGCCAAAATGATTCAGCTATAGAGGGAATGGGTGGAAGTACTACTAATTTTTCAGCTGGTTTCTTGTACAGCAAATCCTGTCACATACCCAGTTTTACAAGTCTTGCTATTTAACTCGATTACTTCAAGCACATGAATACATCTCATGGGCATTTACAAGTTAAAATACAAACATGTCTGTTAGGATCTGCATTGAGCAGCTATAACCCCATTAAACATTTGCCAGCAATTACATGATGCTTCCTGCTGTTAGAGTGACATAGGGAGGAAGGCTGCATTATGTAAGTTGTAATTGAACATGCAGAGCACTGTCTGACCATTAGAAGGTTAAAAAAAAGAAAAATAAATCAGATACTTATTTTGGATTTTCACCCTCAGAACTGTATTTTTTTATATCCCATGTGTACATCAGCACTGTCACAACTAAGCTAAATTAAAAAAAAAAAAAAAGCAAACCCCAACAATATCACATTAGCTAAATTAAAAAAAAACAACAAGAAAAAAAAACCCAAACCACAAACCAACCAACCAACTGAAAAACAAAACCAACCCTCTAACATTGCTGCTCCAAGAAAATCTAAAGCCTTGTGCTGCATGCTCTAAGGTTTGCCTACTTTTTAAACACATTTCAATTAATTAATTAATAAAGGGGTATCTCTTCCCTCAAATCCACATTTCTGTGTTTCTACTGCTCTACCTACACTTTGCAGCTCTGTACACAATCAGGAAATTCTACTTTAGATCAGTCCTCACTGAAGTAAGATTTCATTAGAAGAGTTCGTTTTGCTGGTGCATTTGAAAAGGATGATACTTTCATTTCCTAGAGAGTTAAATGGTACAAAAGTACAGCTGACAACCTGTAGGTTCTTGTCATATACAGGAAACTTATATTTTAGATAAAACTGCAGGATTTATACCTAGCTACCTACCTAGAGCATATTTATTAAATACTGAGATTGTGCTTTTATCGACGAAGCTTGTGATCTGTGGGGAGGAGGATGCACACATACAATATGTACAGGAAATAAATTATTCCAAATGTCTGCACATATGTTTCATTTTAAAGAATAAATACCTCAGTTACTTCCTGCTTGCTCAAGTCTCCCAAATCCCCTAGCAGTTCAGAGGGAAAAGGACCTGGGGGTCTGGGTTGACGAAAAGCTCATCATGAGCCTGCAGTGTGCGCATGCAGCCCAAACAACCAACCGAGTCCTGGGCTGCATCAAGAGCAGAGTGAACAGCAGGGCAAGGGAGGGGATTCTCCCCCTTTACTCTGCCCTCATCAGACCCCACCTGGAGTACTGTGTGCAGTTCTGGAGCCCTCATCACATGAAGGACATGGAAGTGTTGGAGCAGGTCCAGAGGAGGGCCACAAAGCTGCTCAGAGGGCTGGAGCAGCTCTGCTATGAGGACAGGCTGAGAGAGTTGGGGCTCTTCAGCCTGGAGAAGAGAAGGCTTCAAGGAGACCTGATAGTAGCCTTCCAGTATCTGAAGGGGACCTACAGGAAGGCTGGGGAAGGATTATTTACAAGGTCCTGCAATGACAGGACAAGGGGCAATGAGTTTGAACTGGCAGAGGGGAGATTTAGACTGGATGTTAGGAGGAAGTTCTTTACAGTAAGGATGGTGAGGCACTGGCACAGGTTGCCCAGGGAGGTTGTGGCTGCTCCCTCCCCCTGGAGGTGTTCAAGGCCAGGTTGGAGGAGGTCTTGAGTGACCTGTGCTAGTGGGAGGTGTCCCTGCCTATGATGAACTAGATGATCCTTGAGGTCCCTTCCAACCTTACCATTCTATGATTTGTAAGGTATAAGCATTTCAGGCTTATCATGGTTTCTAAACACAGGAACATGATGACTCCTACATTCCATCTTTAGCTCAAGAGGACACTGCACATTTAATTCTTAGGTAAATATGACTGACCTCTGATGTTCAAAGATTAATGCTTTCATCGTGGCTGTTGGTTAACAGTAGAGTATGTTGGAGCTCTGTATTTCAAATTCCTAATTATTCAGCCTACCAGCCCAGTATTCCTCTCTTCTAGTGGTAGACATTATGTACTTTAGAGGTGCACACTGCTATGACCTTACATGCGATGACAAAGGAACGCTCCAGAGATGGAGAAAGAGCTCTGCCAGCTCATGGCCCTGTGGCTAGTTGCTGCCAGAAAAGGAAGATAAGCAAACAGCTCAGAACTAACTACTCTGCTGTATTTTTTTGGGTGGATGGCACTATAAAAAAAAAAATTTGGTTATAAAAAACTGCTTGGCAAACATGAGGTCCTGCATATTATGCACAGCCTTGCAAGGAACTTTCCACACCAAAGGCACATGGCTATGGTGCCCAAATCTTCTGTCTGAAGGGAGAAACTCTTCACCACAAGTGTCTCCTTCACAGGCTGCAAATTCAGATTAACGTTACTACTACTAATCAGGTCTAGCAGTGTCTTTTACCCACACAGATGATTAAATCTTCCATGTGGAAACAAAACTCCACGCTCTATTGGAGAGGGAGGTCTGAAGCTTCAGCAGAAGATGCAGCTGCTCAGTCAGTTCTGCATTCATAAGTTCTCTGGAAACACCCTATCAAGGTGTGCTGGCTTGAGGCTAATTAGAATATTTTAATACAGAAAATTACACTCTAGGCTGTGAAAGGAAAACATCATGATGTCTACTTCACTCATACGCTTGCTGGAGAATTGTTTGGGAACACTAACCAAAACATGAGATAAGTCAGTCTCTCTCTGTCGCTTGCTGGGACAGGAGCT
>VWZE01006610.1:189212-212713 GCA_013396675.1 Eubucco bourcierii | reverse complement strand
CTGGGTCATTTTTTTCGAAGGGGGGGGGGGGCAGGGAACTCCCAAACCTTCACACAAAGTATTAAAATAAATTCAGCCACAACAACAAAATGAATACATGCACTGCAAATAAAAGCAAGCAGTCTAAATAGAAGCACTGTAAAGATAGCATGGCATTCTGCATTTCTCAAGTAGCCTTTCCCCTCAAACCTGGAAGTCTGCTTGATGGAACTTTAAATAACATTACAGCTTTAATCACTAAAAAAGATACAGAAGCTTGCTTGTGTAACTATGTTATTATTTAGTTCAAATATTCACATCTTGTACTATGCCTAATCTCTTATTCAACAGTAACTGCAAGTCTATGGTTTGTACAATTGAGAACCACAGCCAGCTTAAAACAGAAACATGTTAGATATCTATTATCTCAACATGCAGACATCTGCCTTAGCCAGTAGTCACTAAGCTGCCCACTGAAGTGTATCTTTCAATTGCACCTTGTGTTCTTGCAGATAATGCCAGTTAGTTCAGAGCAGTTTATTACTTTTCTGACCATGTCATCATTCAAAACTCTGTTCCTAATTTTAATTATTAATAAAGTAGTGAGGCAGCACATGTAGGGTAAAAACCCAATAATTTTAAATTAAAAGGCTAAAATGTACCAGGCTGAAGGTTGTTACACTGATCCTTGAAAGATTATTGTACATCTAATGAGAGATTTTTATTTACAACATTGAGAAAAAAAGAAAAAGCTGATACTTCTTAACCAGAAACTGGGAAATACTGTCCCATGTCAATACACAAGGCACAACAGAGTAACCTAGATACCAGACTGGAGTAAAAGAGATGATGATGATGATGTTTAAAATAACAAGCACGGGAATGTGCAAATTAAGTTCAACAAAAAGGTGTTATGAATTCCTATAAGCTGTGGAAAAACCATCTGTTACAGTGAGAGAGGAGCCATATGTTATTATTGAAACCACAAATCAAAACCAGAGTGCCACAAGAAAAAAAAAAATTAAAAGGCAAACTGTAAGGAGATCCTATTTTTTCCTCTCTTGAATAGAGCATTTTCAGCTATAAAATGAGAGATAATTCCACTGCAGAAGGCACTAGTGGATTTTCCACTAAAAATCAAACAAACAAACAAGGCAATCCCCCCTCCCTACTGCCATTGTGATCAAGTTTAAGTTTAAAAATATTTTTTTAAAAAAGAAAAAACAACTCCAACTGGATCAAACTCACATCAGGTTAAAATTATTGTTAGATTAAAACAGGAACAGAGAAGAATTTCATGCAAAAGGAGAGTTTGACAAAAGCAGCTTAGTAATAGAAAAAAAATATTATATTAATTGACTGGATCCTACAAATACATGAAAGTCAAGCACAAAAAAGGGGGAATTACAAAGAAAAAATAATCCTCAGAAGTCAGGGCTGGCTCAAGAATAACAACTTATTAAATTGGCCATAAACAGGCTAGTGCGGGAATCATAAGACCACTCTTAGCCACTGGAGGAGCACTCTGCAAATGGTTTTCAGTAAAAGCAAAAGACTCCACTGCAACAGTCCAGTAGACTGGGAGTGTAGCTTGATAAACACTGCTGCTTTCAGACTGAGAAGCCCTGGAGTGAGGGGAAAAATATTTTTTGCTTCTGCTACTTATAAGCACAGCTATTATGCTAAAGTGAGTCCAAACTGTCAAGTTTTTCTTTCCTTAAACTCACCATTTAATCACAGATAAGTAAAATATGCTCCTTAAATTACACACCAACTTTCCCACCTACCTGATGCTTTCTAAAGCAACCTCCCCAATATTTCCTCAGCAGCATTAAAAAAAAAAATCTCTCAAGAAGAGCCAGAGTGATGAAGAGAACAGAAACACTGGAGCTATACGAAATACGAACTGCAGACACAACCACTCTGAACTCAAATGGAATCCATACTGATTCTTGTGTCTGCTCCAAGCATTTGTTTTGAATGAACCTAAGAATAAAAGATGTTGCTAGCATTCAAAATTTCAGTTAAACATTTATCTTCCTGCTTGCTGTGTTTAAATGAGATATGCTTTTAATCTCTCCAAACCCCTGGTTGAGCAGCTGACAGACAACAGACTGTGGGCTTGCCTTGAGCAGAGGCAGTGCTGTGTTCAGCCAGGTGACTGGCACGTGCACAACCCCACATACCAACAGACCAAACTGCAATCTTTGCTGGTTCACACTTCCAATTGTGCTACTTTCACTCAGATGCAAGAGAACAAATCAGCCAGAAAATCTCTACTGATGGGGTCTCATTGCCAAGTTGTCCCCCTCCTGTCAGTGAATGGAGTAGACACACCTTCATGGTATTCCATGATTCATACCTCCACTCAGCCTAAAAACAGGAGAGTACAAGTTGGGAGATTAGCCATATGTTAGAATCAGAGAATCATTATGGTTGGAAAAGACTGCTAAGATAATAAAGTCCAACTGTCAAGCCAACACTACTATGACCACTAAATCACATTCTGAATGTCACATCTACATATTGTTTGAACACCTTCAGGGATGGTGATTTCCCTGGGCAGCCTGACTGCTCATTCAGCAAAGACATTTCTCTTAATATCCAAATCCTGGGTTCAAATCTGGCTAATGACTGGTAATGAATTTTCTAATGAAAAATTCTCAAGGCCACTCTCTACTGATGGGGCAGAAAATGCAAGGAAGTTGGTAGCAATTTCCCAAGTCAGTTTGCTTCTGTCATTATCCTTGCCACCAGTTTGAGTAACCCTTCTCTGTCACTTTCCCAGAAAGCTGCCACTAATGCTCCCCTCTGTCACATTTTGCCTTTTCCAATCAATGACCCTGATCTGTGGCTGGCTTGGTTCATCTGCTGACCCAAAAAAATGCTGTCAGCACCCTGCTGTTTAGTGTAATTAAATGTGTGTGGGCCAGGGGAAGGACTCATTCATAGGGACGCTGCAAAGGGCACAGAAGGGATTTCAGAATTGTCCTAATTTTAACTGGCAATGACAGAATACACTGAAAAATGAGGACATGACCTGGAGGCATTATCTGTTGTAATGAAAGGGGAAAACATGTAGATTACAATGCAACCAGATCAATAAAAGAGCATCAGCAACAAAACTAAAAGGAAAAATGTTGGCTAATCAAACTGTTAACATCCAACAAAAGAGATCAGTGCTTTTACCTCTGAAAATATGGAGAACACAAAACATTTCTCTGCTTCTCCAATAAGTAATTCTAGGACTTTCAACTATACCTGGCACTATCAACAGAATAGTCTGCCTGTCCAATTTTCTTTCTTACATTTACACACACGTTATTTCACTGAAATTACGCCAATTATCTTATAAAAGTCAAAATATGGCAGATAAGTGTAGAATTCAAGTATGACATAGGAGGGTAGTGGGAACAAAGTGGGATGAAAAAATGAAAAATTTGACAAAAAAAGAAAATGAGCATGAGCTGGAAGTTTTCTTGCATTATTTGTATTGCTCAATCCAAATATTTTTACTGCATGGGAGACTCGTACTACCTAATTTGGTATCTTGTTAGAGGTATCCAAACTGGAAGAAGTATGTCAAGAGCTCTTAAAATTGACTGTGGAAAGAAAAGCAGCACACTCAGGTCAGCAATTCAAATCAGATATCCCCTTCCCCACTATCAAAGAAACTTAAGCACGTATGTTTCTAACTTCAGCACCTCAGATGGGTGACTGTGTTGGATGTACTGAACCCAGGCCAAAGTCTGTCCCAAGACTCCTGTTACAAGTTAGTAAAAATATATCTATAAACAGGGTAGTAAAAATACGTATCTATAAATATAACTTAAGTAAATGTACATCTCTTTTACACACAGTAATTGCCTTTCACATTATAAGATTCTTTTCATTCTCAATGCTACTGGCATACGATAAATTCAACAACTAAGAGGGCAAAATAAGAGCCACTTTTGCCATTTAGCTAGGAGCAAAGTGTCAAAGGAGGATATACCAAAAACCCTAAAGGTTTTACAAGGAATTTCTACCAAAGACAATGAATACAAAATCCTGAATCTACTTCTTTGTTCCAAATAAAAACGTATAAGGACCACCAAAAAGATTAACAGCAAAATTGCCACATCACTCTGCAGTGAAACTTGCCTTTTACTGAAGTCCTTAACCCTCATACAGTGATGTCAATGGAAAGAGATCCACCCATGCCAGTCAGTGGCAAGTCACCTGGCAGGCAGTAGCCCTGAAGTCACTTACCTGTTTGCACAGCTTATAGCTTTCAAGGCTGAACAAAAGCAACAGACACAGTTGATTTCTTCAGACTATTTTTATAGCTTGGAAGTAAACTCAAAGGTTGCAAACCCTCAAATATTTGCAGATTGGTTCAACAAGTGATAGTGCTCCCTGCCTGTGTCTACTCTTTCAATCAGCTGACAAAGTCCAACCACTCTGCTCATAAGCACAGAAAATCTGAATTCCTATAGGATATATTCAGTGTAAAAGATAATTTCTTACAGTCACTGAAGTAGCAAATGACTCCTACAGCTTTTTTCCCTTTCTTCAAAGTCTTTCCCTTCCGTTCAGTAGGGAACAAAAATGATATGCTTTTTGTTTAATCTTAAACAAGAACAGAAAGAAGGAGAAAGTACCAACTTGATGTCCTTAACCAGCACTTAGCACACACAGTAACACTGAATTCAGCATTTGGGATAAGGAGCTGGCCAACACCAAAACTAGGCCAATAGGAAATTTCAAAGCCTCCTTATAGAAAAAAATTAGTCCTTCATTTTGAGTATGGCTTTACATTAATGGTGTAGCTGTAGTCAGTACTGTGCAGTGCCAGTGAAAATTCATGATGTAGCCATTCTTCCCTATAATTAAATCCCAAGAAAGAACATCCCCAAATATATTCTGTAGGGTTATAAAACACAGCTGTGCCCAGCGTCTGCTTTTGGTTTTAAACTATTGCACACATGTGATGAGACTCAACTTATAAACGGTGCAAAATTGAGGGTGTGAACACTGCTGCAAAGCCAGAGAGCCAGGCAAGGGAACTTAAAGAGACCAGATGTAAATGTTGTCTATAGCTTAGGGTGTGGTGAATTCCCTGTGGACTCTATTGACCAGCCTAGATCACCATTCATTGTGACAAGAGCTTTGACAAGAACTTCACAAAGAGACACATACAGGACTTCAACATTAGTTTGTTTTGCTGCAAAGTCACCATGTGTAAAGTGCCCAAGATATCCTTGCTTAGAAGATGGGAATGCAGCAGAAACTACTATGCCTAGCAGAAACCACCACCATCTTGCCAAATACCTCTGAAGAAAGTTTGCACTACCTCCACTCAAGCCACTGGGAAATCCTACTTCAGAGTCTCTGCTCAGAGAGCACACTTCTCCCATCTTTGCTCTGCTCTGCCATCACTGCTTCATCTGTGTCTCATATCATATTCCCTGCAACCAGAAGTGCCAAATCTCAGACACCTTCACAAGTCCTGTTTCCTAGCATCATATTCATTATAGGAAGTCATCTACCTAACCAGCTGTAAGTAGGGAGTGAGAAGTAAAACTGCAAATTAACAGACACATAAACCACTGGGTTTCCAGGACTCTAGAAAATCTTTGGTCCATTTTAACATCTAAGCAAATCCATTTTAACAAATGGATCCAAGAAAATCCATTTTAATATCTAAAATCTCTAAAAACAAAGAAGAATCCAAAGATTAAAAAAGAGACAAGCTCCAAATATGACTATACATGTTTTTAACATACCAGGCAATATTCTTCCAATAAGAGCATCAAGCAACCAAAAGGACTCCTCTTCATTCTTTGTAATAAGGATCAAGTATCCAGCTATGAAGTTCATGCCCTGAAATAGAAAGATGGGTTTTAAGATGCACATACTTACGAGTTTCTAGATTATTTCTTTTGATAAGGTTAAATTACTACAGTGTACAAAGTAAAATCTAGTAATAAAGGTCACTGGTTGAGCAAGCTGTTAAACCTGCATGATGACAGCTAACAAGATTAGCAAAGATCAAGGAAAGGAAAATTAAAGGAAAAAGCTTAGTAGTCTATAATTACCCTCCATTTCCTTCCTTTCCTTTTTTCTAGATCTCAATGTCTGTACCAATGTAGCTGAAGACTGCTTTGACCAGAACCAAAACACACCTGTATTGGATATGCAATACAAACACCACTCACCTGTAGGCAGATCTGACACAAAGACTCTCTAGCAAGAAGTTGCAGCTCCTGAAGCTTTTACAAGCTGCTGCTCCTTCACTCTTCAAAGGATTGTACAGAAGTCATTTGCATCCGTAGTACCTCCAGTGCTCCACATGCTAGTCAGTGACTGGCTACGATAGCTCCTGCCATTCAACATGCAAACAGAAGGCTAACACCTGAAGGTGCAGGGGACTGGAAGAGCTGCCAGAAACTTTGTGAAAAGTAGTGAAGTCCTGACTCGCCAAATTCCAGCTGTGCAATTTTCATAACTGTCACTTACAGACTCTCACTGGCAAAGAGTATAGCACACAGAAGACACAGGTCACAAACTGGTACTCGCTATAAACACACTACCTCTGTCTCAAGTTCTTTCATCATCATAACACTGCTAGGTTACAGCAGCATTACTGATTCACATGCACAGCAGTCCACCACCTCCTTCAGCATCTTTATGTCTCTTCCATCATAAGCAAGCTGACAGCTATAACTATGACACTATACAAAAGCTGACTCTGAGGTGTAAGTCTCCACAAAGTCTTCTTAACAGAAAATTACCTTTAAATATTTACAGTGATGACTAGTGTTGGTTACACTGACTTCTTTGGTTTCATTACTTTCTTTGATTTCACTTTCCTGTTCTCTTTCGCTCCAACCTGGACTTCTCCAGCAAATCTATTGCCACAGGCAGCACCACTGTCTCTGGGTATCCCGCATTGTGACTATGGGCAAGACGAGAACAAAGAGAACGACCCTCACTGCCCATGGAAGCTACACCATCTTCTCTGAACCTTATTTCTTGAGTTCAACAGATTTGACTCACCTGTCCTTCCCCAGAAAGCCCTGACACACTCCCAGAGCATGGAAATGTTACCACACTGTGCCTTCTCCAATGTTTCATTTTCACTACAACGGTTGTTACACAAATGGCTTAGATAGAAAAGAACTCAAAACACAGATAAGTCAGTCTCTCGGGTAGACACTCTCGGGTGGTCTAGTTTCTAGCCTTCTCCTCTCTGCTGAGTAACCTCACTAACCACTTTCCTTCTAATCCCCCTGGCCAATCCTCCAAATTCACCTTGCACGTAAAGCAAACCTTAGGGTAAGGTATAGGGGTGGGGAGAAGGTGGAAGGGTGGTTGGGAGCCCCTCCTGGGGTCTCTGATTTCTGGGAGGGGAGTTGTGTTTCTGTATTACCTTTAACTTGTATATTTCTGTAAATACTCCTGCGTATTCTGTAAATACTCCTGTATATTGTGTATCTATTGTGCTAAGCTGTAAATAGAGCTTCAGTCCTTAACTTTCAGCCGGCTGAGTTCTAGTCTGGGTCATTTTACAAAGTGGGGGCAGGGAACTCCCAAACCATCACAATACATAACACTGAAAACAAAAATTGATCCTCTACTCCCATTCTTCATAGAATTTCTGTGCTAAACTAGTTGAGATACAGAAAAATAAATTTTTTTTGTGACTTCAGTCTAAGTTGCTCTAACTCCTCTCCAGATTTCAATAAATGGAATTCATATTCTTTTTACTTTGGAACCGTTGCATTTGCTGTACCAACTTTCTCAGCTAACATGAGGTATAGGTTAGGACAAATCTCCTTGGGGAGGAGAGAGAGGAGGACTTAACTGATCTGAAAATACATCTCACTCATGGCAGTTCCCACTTCTTTATGATCATTAAAGACAGCTACTTTTTTCTTGACTGTCATAAATCAACTTTTATCTTCTTTGTGTCCCACAGAAAACTCTACAGTACCTGACAGTGATGACAGGAGCTTTTTTGATTTGCCATCTAAACAGTATCAGATTGAATTTCAAAGAAATTTTCTATTTATTTGGTGCCATCTCTCAGTATAGACAGATAGGTGTAACCACCCTCCCAACACAGGTGGCCCTCCTGTATTTTGAAAATGTGACAGTGAAAACTAAGGAAATTGAGATCTCAAATTGAGATCTCATAAGGCCTCATAGATACCAAGAACTCCTGGGCACGAGGGCGAAAGAGGGAAATGCAAACTCTTTCTCTCCCAAGCAATTAATCTTACAGAACCACATGTGATGGAACACTTACTTTGCAGGTAACAAATCAAACATGATCAAGCCACTTACCAAAAAAAAAAAAAAAAAGCAAGCACAAGGACATTTGAACTTGTATGAAGCAATTCAATTTCCTCCCACCACTGTGCCATGTTAAAAACAGAAGGTTTGTGGATCTGCTTCTGAAAACACACGTTCAAAGGGACAAGAACAATCACCATTGGGGAAATGCAGCCTTATTGAAAACACAGTGATTACATACCTGACAATATCCTACTGCTTTATTGTGATGCCCGTACGCTACCAAGACGTTGTAGAGTGTGTGCTGCAAACAGGGATCAGCATTTTTACGGAATTTTACATTGTCTGGAAACGTCCTGTTCATGTCTAGACAAAAAAAAGGGGGAAAAGACCAAAGTTAAGAGCTGTTCCCTTCTTCACTTTCCAAACAAACTTTTACAGTTCTTTTGATGCACAAATAAAACTTCACTACGGTTCACTAAACTTTTGGTTTAGTTGGTGAATTTTAAAAAGCAGCTCTAGCTCCATTTTGGCCAAAAGGCCATGTACATTCAAGGATAATCTATTTCGAGAAAGATTAATCCTATTAAGTGTAGAGAAATCAATTTCAAGCAGGACTAAGGACTTTCTGCTGCAGATTGGACTCTCTCAACGTTTGACTGCAAAGGCTTAAATGAAAGCAAACCTGGCATACAGACTGACAGGAAAAACACATACCAAATTGATTTATTCAGTGAACTTCTACCAAACAGTTCCAACCAGATGAAAAAGGAGTCCTGTTCCTGAAGCTGGTGACTTCCAATTAAAACCACCATTTAAATTTTTAATTTTCTTCATAACGCAGCCATGAGAGAATTTGTTTCTTCACTGGTCCAACATTATCAAGAGAGGGAGTGTTTTGATTGGGTTTTTTTTGTTTGTTTAATTGTTTTGGTTTTTTTTTTATTCAAGTAGCAGAACAGATCCCACATGATTCAAGCACAATCCTAAACAAAGTAAGGTCTATGCAATTACTGATGTTTCAAAACATTAATTTCTTCCACATCAAACACGAATAGCAGGACTCATCTCCCTTTACAAAGGCTTTAAAAAAAAAAAAAAAAATCAGACATGCAAGTTTGAGCTAGTCACCCAAAACTCCCTTTAGTTGTTGCAAAGAAATAGGTAAAGTTAATTTTTAGCCTGATCCACTCTGTAAAGGGAACCCAAGGTCACTAGTCCAGACTTAGACATCTAAAAATCAGATGCACAAGTTGTAGAGAAAAATCCTACTGAAAGTAACTTTTAATGTTTTCAATAACCAGGTTTAGTTACAAAATACAAACAGATGGTCTGGTTAAATATAACAGCAGAAAAAAAATAGGTTAAAGTTGAAAAAAAAATTTTCAGTAACAGCACTACTGTGCAGATATCTATGTTCTATGTATTATCACCTCCTATCAGCCTTTTCCTGAATAAAGGAAGAAGCCTGTTACAGCTTTGACACAAATTTGAGCTGTAAACAACTGAAGGAAGGAGGTTTCTCAAAATCATGAATAGTGTAATGGAAGTAATAAGCACTAAAAAGTTATCACACTAGTCACTATTTCTTCCTTTCAAAGTGAACAAATCATTTACAGAAATGCAAGGACAGGGAAATATTTCACTTCACCTCTCATGTGACTGGAAAGAAAAACACATGGAAAAAGATAATACTTGAAAGGACTTGAACAGCCAGTTACAGGATAAATAAGTTTATTTCTTCTTGGTAGAAAGAACAGGATAGTACTTGCATAATCAAAATTTGCTGATCCTTAAAGAATATGCTGGATGCTACAGAAAAGGTTAATGCTGACATTTCAGTTATGGTTCTTCCCTTCAGCTATGCAGAACAAAGGTGAGAGGAATACAAAAGTCCATCACATACAGAGCAAAGACTACTCAAATTGAACTCATCTTTAATTTCACCACCCAAGCGAAGTTTGCAGTTGAGAGAATCAGCCCAAATTTGCTTTCTGGTTGTAGAGTGAGTTTTCCCCACAAGGATTGGGGGAAGTTTTCCCCAATTTTATGAATTATTTAAAATTTTTCTTTATGCTTTAGTAACTATTTTTGTTTGAGGGGAGGAAACTGGGCAAAAACAAGATACAAGATCTAGAAATCTTTGCCCTTAATAGAAGATAAGCGGCATGGTCTCGTAGGACAACTTGTGAAACATTATCTTGAATATACCAGGAGCAGGAGGTCTTGCTTCCTCTCCATTCTCCTCTTTCTGCTCCATTTGCATGGCCTCCCTCTTCCTCCAGCTCTGAGTCTCTTCTAACTGACAAGGTGAAGGAAGTCAGCCCATTCCCCAAGCACACACAAACAGATGTGTTTTACCATACTACAAGAAGATTGCCAGAAATTACTTGAAGCAAATGGCAGGAGTAGGTAAGAGCTGCTCATTTGACTAGAGTCCTTACCCCCACTTTACTGCATCTTTTCTAGAGGAGACATCCAAACACCTCATTCTCCCACCCCGTGCAGCCCATCCTCTAACTTGCTATCCATTAATCTACTGCATTCCTAATAGATATTAGTGTCCAAAGGAACACAGCCTCAAACTAGTCCTGTTCGGGGGAAAAAAGTTCAGAATTATTTTCAAGCAGAGAAAAGAACCTTGGAACTTTATACTGCTAGATAAACCCCAAAACTATGACCATCTTGTAGTTGTGTGCAGACCAGTTGGCTATAAAGAAACTACATATAGGAGCATAGGGCCAGGAAGAAAGCCACAAATACAAGACTAACTACTCCTTTGCATTAAATTCAGAAACAAAACCAACAGTTTTCCTTTCCTGTTGGTTTATTTCTGAGCAGCAATCTTGAGAAGGCCATTGGCTTGTTTCTTCCCTTTCACAGGTCTGCAGTATTTCTACCTCTCATTTAGTAATGCAAACACAGGCAGAAAGCCACTTAATCTCAGTTTATAAAACTGATATCTATTTTCATACCTGGAATCACAATAATTGAAGCTATTACTGGAGCAAAGAGATGTAAGTGTGCAGATCAGAAAACAAATGCATTTGTATCAATCTTGTCTTTTTCATATTTAGGGTACTTCAAAAGTCAGGCATCTACAAGTTAACCTTCTCCATCTTAGTATCTCAGCCTTTCTGTTTTTACCTTCATATCCAGGTGCTTTCCATTCCCATACAATTCCCAATAGGTTATACAAGTATTTTTACAAACTAACATTCTCTACTCCATTTACAGTCACATGACTACAGAGGTTAGGTCATCAGGTACAACTTGTAAAAATAATATACTTAAAGGATATTTTAAATTTGTTATCTGACAAGACGTGGACAGGATGGAGAGCAAGGCAAAGGTGAACAGCGCAAGGTTCAGTAAGGACAAGCCTCGCACCTGAGGAGGAATAGCACTAGGCACCAGTACAGACTAGGGGTCATCCTGCTGGAAAGAGGCTCCATGGAGAAAGACCTTGAAATCCTGGAGGATGGCAAATTATTCATGGGACAGTACATTGTGCACAACAGGGCCAATGGCATTCTGGGATGTATTAAGAGAAGTGCATCCAGGTCTAGGGTGGTTCTCCTGCCCCTCTATTCCAGGTGTGGTCTCACCAGGGCACAGTACTCTGTTCAGTTTTGGGCTTCTCTATTCAAGAGAGACAGGGATTTGCTGGAGTCCAATGAAGAGCTACAAGGATGATTGCAGGACTTGAATGTCTCTCCTCTGAAGAAAGATGGAGAGAACTGGGGCTATTTAGTTTTGAAAAGAGAAGCCCAGGAGGGGATCAACGTCTATATTTGAGGAGTGGGTGTCAAGATAAAGTTGTTAGTCTCTTTTTGGTGGTCCCCAGGGGTAGGACAAGGAACAACAGGTACAAGTTAGAACACAGGAGGTTCCAGCTCAACACAAGGAAACACTACTTTACAGTGAGGGAGCACTAAACAGGCCCAGACAGGCTGTGGAGTCTCCTTCTCTGAAGGCTTTCAAAACCTGCCTGGATGCATTCCTATGTGGTCTGCCCTAGGTGATACTGCTTTGGCAGGGGGGTCAGACTTGATCTCTGGAGGTCCCTTCCAACCCTCAACATTCTGTGATCTTCAAGCTTTTCTCTGCAACATCTGGAACTAGAAGTTGGTTTGGATGTTTAGGGGTTTTTGTTTCGTTTGGGAGTTTGGTGGTGGTTTGTGGGTTTTTTTGCTTGTTTTGGTTTTCTTTGGGGTATGGCTGTTTGGCTGTGGGGTTTTTGTTTGATTAGTTTTGTTGGGGTTTTTTGTTTTGTTTTTTTATTTTAAGTTAATTTCAAATTTCCTTTCAAAAATCAACTAAAGCCAGAGAAACACACCCTGAAACACAACCCCAAACCTCTCCAGCATGCAGTAACAGTTCAATAGCTTGCAGCAATCAAGAAATCAAACAGAATTAGGATTTCAAACAAAGGAACAATAATGTCACTGTATAAGTCTAGGAAGCACCCACAAATTCCAGTCCACTTCATCTCCCAAAGGGTGGCATCAGAATTGGAGAAACAGCAGAAGGGAATGGCAACAAGGAAGATCAAAAGTATGAAATGGCTACCATGCATAGTACAAACCAAGGAGGATTTGAGCTCCTTAGATCGAAGGGAGATGCTTATGACAGCACAAATCTGCAAAATCACGAGGAAGGTAAATGACATGAAAAAGGAGTAACCTGGGTTTTTTTGTTTGTTTGTTTGTTTTGTTGGTTTTTTGTTTGTTCGGTTTTGGGGGTTTTTTTTGTTTGGGGTTTTTTTGTTTTGGTTTTTATTTTAAGTTAACAGCGGGGGGCGGGGTGGGGGAAATCACAACCATGTCACATATGACTCAGGACCCTCCCAAGCCACAGATAACTGGTGAGCAGGAAAAACATTCTAAGGAAGTATCACTACACACTTTATTTTTCCAGTTCTTCCTTTAGCTGTTCTGATAGATAGAAGACCCAAGGTAACCATTTGGATACACCATGATATGGCTTGCTGTACAGAGCGCCAGAAATGCTGAGCCAGAGCTGTTCTCCTTGCTCTTGCATGGATAGATGCCCTCAACTCGTGAAAATTTTCAACCTTCACTAATAGTTTAATACCATTCAGAGGAGTTTCTTAGTGCTTTGATAGCAAAATATTCACTGTCTCCCATGAAGTGGAAATGACTATTGTTAGAATTATTTTCTGAACTCACCATCAACTAAACTAAGATTCTGCAACTACTATCCAATCCATGTTGTCAGATTCTTATTCCAGCAGTCACACACTGCAGCACAGGCTCAGAAAACTGACAGAAGTATCAAATCCTGGACTTCACAGCACCTGCAACTCCTGCTCATGAAATACAGGAGTGGAAACATGGATATTAGCTGCATGTGCATGTGAGAAGACTTGCAGACACATACATTGTTAATCTGAAACTCAACGGCTTTGCCTAAGTGGGCTTACTGCAAAGCAGCTATGTCAACTTGCACCCTAGCCTTTCTGTAACCAGCACGTAGCCTTTGTCTGAGGACAGACCCTTTTTATCCTGTCAACATCATTTGTCTTACTAAACTTTACTATAATAGGGCATGAACAACAAGCTCAGTAGGAATGCATGCCCTTCTAAATGTGTATGCAAACTAAGCCCTGAGAATTCCCATCAAAATTTAGAGACCTGCATTCTTTAAGCTCTTGTGTTTAGAGTAAGAAGTCCTCTCTGTCCTACATGTCTCTTAAAAAAAAAAAAACAACCAAACAACAAATGTATGTTCCAATCAGCAATAAAGTCCAACAATCAAAAACCAGCAAGGCAAAAGGCAAAAATGCTAAAAATACAGTTTGCATTTATTTAGCTGAAAGATTTTCATTGCTATCACTAATCAGATTTTTTTTCTTTGATGACTAGCCCAATACTGAGTGTTTTACCTGCACTTTTTCATACCTATTTTATCCCACCAAAATCAATGTCAAAACTAAGTTACAAGCATCCACGAAGATTGTCTGAAAAAGAAACAGGACATGCTGGCTCTTACACATGTCTGAATTTGAAACAAAGTCTTTGGCTGACCTTGTCCTCTTGACCCTCTCCCTAAAAAAGGGAGGAAAAAAAAAAAAAGCGCAAGCATGGTGCTGTTCTCTTATTTTAGAACTACTGCACTGTTCTGAGATGAAAACTTTACAACACAGACTAAATACAGTACAATTGCCTGAAAATTTTGGAAACTGAAGACATGAGAAGTGAGCAGCAGTAGCAAGATTCCATGTTTTACTTTAGTTTACTGTTAAAACCAACTACAACGATGGAAAAACAACAGAGACAGAAACAAACTGAATGTCAGACAACAACTGACACTAAAATGGTCCTCAGGTAAAGCCCATTCATCCACAGGAGCACTAAGTTTATTAAACACAAAGTTTCCATTCACCTTAAGTACTTTGCTCCTTCCACTCCTCAGATGTTTCATTTTTTTACTCCCTTTCTGAAAGGAGAACTATCATTCCAGAGTCCAAGGTGCTCTTTTTAGGGTTTTTTCCCTTCAGTAAAGCCCTTCAACCCATTTTTCTTTATATCTATTCCCTCACTTGTTAGTTTTCTCTTCCACAGTTTCCAATCAAAGCAGTAGCTCTTCCAAAACTTTATTTCCTCTGTAATTCACAAACAGATCACAGAATCATAGAATTATCTTCATCATGTTCCACTGTTTTTCCTCCCACACAGAATTAACTTTATTTCATATAACCTGTTTGAAAAACCACATACTGTCATATGACCCTTCATTTCTTTGACTAGTACTGGAAAAGAAATAGTTTGCAACTTCCTCTTGCAGCAATTGTATCCCAATTGGGGACTGGTTTTGGAAAGTCATCTTAGTAGTTTCCCCTCTGTATTCATAGAGCTCTGCTGGTTTTAGTTTTGAGCTTGAAGATTTCTGGCTAGCCTTCATATTTGTAGGAACATGAAAGTTTACGCTCCAAAATGCTTTACTAAGGCGTGTAGTCCCAAAAGCCCACAGTGCTGCTGCTGCAGGGAGAGGCGAAGGAGAAACTTGTCATAAATCAAAAGGTGTTCAGATGGTTATCCAATTTCAATAGAGCCCAGAAGGAGGCCTCAGTTTTAATTACCTTTTCCAAGAGATGGCACCTGTCACTCTACAAAATACCCTCAGCACTACGCTGGTCCACAACACAGCCTACCCTCACAAATTGGGCATTTCAGCCAACATCAGCTTCTCTACAAAACCTCTGTTTTGGGAGACTGAAAAGTTTCAGGACAAAAATTAGTTGCAACAAACTCCACTTGCTTGTCCCCCCCTACTGCCTCTTTTAAACATCCAGTCTAAGGTTTGGTTGTCCTAAATACTCTGTCACCAGTACTAGGCACTGACCAATATTCACAGACAGCACATATGTAACTGGATTAGTAGAACAGAGGTATTTCTCCTCCGACACACTTCTTTCAGGGATTTACACTCAGGATTTAGCATTTAATACATCAGGTGGGTTTCTCCACCCCTCAGTTTGTCAAATCTGTTTTTAAACCAATTCATACTTCTGGCCTTAGCAACAGCCTCCAGTAACAAGTGCCACAATCAGCAATATACTCTTTTAAACCTGCGCCACGGTAAACTTCATTCAACAGCTTTGGTTCTTACGTTACAAGAAATAAATGACAATTGCCCCCCATTCACCCTCTCTACACCATTTATAATTCATACAGCCCTGTCAGCAGCTATTCCTTAGTACTTTTTTCCCCTCAAGCTGAAATTCTAGCATATCTCACCTGCCTCAGATGAGTGCTACATCATCTCTTCAACCATCACTGCTGCACTTCCAGTATCCTACTAGGACAGAAGGAAGGAGAAACAGACCCAAAGGCAGGTGTCATGGTAAAGCTGTAACTCTTCAATCACTCAGGAAATGACACAATAAGGTTTTCTAGTTTGGTGTCTATTCCTTCACAAATAATTTTTAACCTTCCTTAATACTGTTGACCACACGATGAACCTACAAGTATCTGTCCTGTTAAAGAGCTTATGGCTAATCTAATTTACATGTTGATTAGGCACTTAAACCACTACTACAGAAATGTAAGTTTTCCATGACATAATTTGATGTCTAACATTTAAGGGCATAGAATGGAGAAACAGTATTATCAAGACCATAACCTGTTTTGATTGCTTCAACCAGTTTGTCATTCTTCTCTCCTTCAAGCAGTCTGTGGTAATATCCAGGGTTTTGTTCCATGTTGGCTTGAGCCCCACTCACAATCATCCAGACCAATGCACGATGTTCACTGGGGATACCTTTCCTGATGTATCTTTTCACTGCAAAACAAGAAATTTGGGATTGTTTTTAAATTTAAAAACAAGAAGAAAATTTGGCTGTATTTACAGAAAGTTAAGTCAAATGAAAACTTTTGACATTACTATGCTTTCTGTATGCTATTTAGGATAAGCATTTGCTTCTCAGCTACACAGTATATTTTAGATCAACTCCTAAATTTTTGCCATTCAGACTGCTCACACAGATCCCCAGACAAGTTTTCCTCCCTCCTTTATTCCCCAATTAGAATTTTCAATCATTTCCTCTTCTTCCCTCCTTTTTGGATCAAGAACAGCAAAGTTTTCCCTTGATCTTTGGGCTTTTTCATGCAGACAAGAAGTGATTTTTTTTCCCCCTTCATTACCAGTGTGCCCTGTGATGATAGCCCTTTCATTTGCTTGTTTATGCTCTAGCATAAATGACCATGCTAACATAATCTTAGGTTTTCAGCTCAGCATCACTGAAATGATAGCCAAAACTAAGAAATATAAAACACTTGGATGCTGTCTGAAAACCAGTCTCTGGAAGAACCAGAGATATGAGTGAGCAGCAGATTTCTCCTAGAATAACTGGGAAAGTCTTTTTCAGTCTAAAGTAGCTCTTATCTCCTGCATCGTATTCATCACCAGGGTGTGCTTTGTGGTTTTTTTAAGCAGATGATTCAGTGTAAATAACTAGGACACAATATTGCAGGAAGAAGCATCAGACTAATGACAGCCAAAGCAGCTTCCTCCTGGGGATGATATAAAAAAAATACTAATAAGGAGCCAATGCTGCTCATTGGTAGACAATCAGAAAACCAGCATTACCCCTTCTGACCCAAAAAGACAGCTGAATATTTGAGATACTTCTGCTTTTCCCAGAGAGAAGAAAATGATACAGAAACCAGATTTTTCTTACTGAATGAACGAGACTGTATCAGTTTCTCCTCCCCAAATTCTATAGGATGCAACGGAGAGTAGAGATTTTTATTCTGTACACACACAGGGAGACACACACAAAATACCATTATCTAATCAGGTTTTATCCAATCACAAAGATCTGTAACAGGGAGTTTTACACCAACTCAGCCAGCTATCTTCTGAATACAATCCACCTAATTTCAGCTGCCTGCCCTTTAGGAGTCAAGGCTGCTTTCACAGTGTCCGCAGAGAGATCCATGCATTTATAACGCACAATTCATCCACCTAAAAATCTGGTACTTTCTCTCAGAGGCACCCCTCTACCCTTCACATCTGCAGCAAACACCTGGTCCTCTGGGTACTTTTTGATAAGGATTTATACTACTGGCTACAGTCTCTATTGTTTTAGTTGTAAAGTAAATTTAACTGTAGCCTTCTTTTAAAGACAGACTGAAAATATTTTATTTGTTTCCATGATTAATAATCCTCATTTTGTCTTTTTTACAAGACTTTGAACTCTAATGCTCATTCTGTAGATGGACACAGCAAATGTAGGAGTGAGTACAAGGAATCATTCCTATTTAGGCCAACAAGAAGAAACATTCAGATGAGCTTGTGAATGTCACTAGTAGGAAATATATTGGTTAAATTACTGGATTATCCCATTCTAACATACAGTTCCAATGGTGTTTTTTTCTGAAACTACTGTCAATTGTGAAAGCATAACCAACATCCACATCCATCAATACACATTAAATTCAAGAGAAGCAGGGACAAGCCTTTGACACCAGCACAAGGGGAAAGCAGCCCTGCAGCACAGCATACACTCATTATTCCTCAGTGTCATCATTCTCATGGTAATAGACAGCTAGAGGCTTATGTCGCCCCAAATGACTACCTACCCCTGCTCCCCAACTCCCTGAAGAATGGAAACCCCACTGCATCATGCTTTTCTTCCTCACACCATTAGCACAATGGCCAGGATCTGCAATCTGGCACACAGAAGCAACAAAGTAGTTCTGAAAACAAGGACAATTGCAACTTAATGTTTTGGTTGGTTGTTTTTTTAGGTTTGTGGTTTGTTTGCTTTTAATATACATACATTATGTCATATTATATACATAAAATCATACTAATTTCTATAAATACTTATTTATAGACCCCCTTCCACATCATCCTCAAGAATGCCCACAACAATCCAAACAATGGAATATTCTCTCTCTATAGCACTTTAAAAGCTTTCACAGATCACGCTGGACTGTGCATACGTCTCCAGTAACACATCCAACTCCAGTTGTAAAGCAAGGGCTTGATCTTAAATGTAGCACTACTGAATACCACCAAAGCCCTGAGTAGCCACATGCAAAGTCACTCCCAGGACAACCACAGCATACACAACACAGTATAAGCTTTAAATCATGTGTAGTAAGAAATATCTTTATGTGAAGTTTTTGCCTCTGTTCATTAACAGAATATGAAACATCAGTTTCTAAGTAAACAGGAGCAGTCTTAATAATTCAGTTACTTCTGAGACCCAACGCCAGTTTCATGGAAGGTTTTAGGTTGGAAGGGACTTCTAGCTGTCTAGTCCAAGCTCCCCTCAGTGAGTAGGGACAACTTTAGCTAGATCAGGTTGTTCAGAGCCCCAAATAATGTGGCCTTGAATGTTTCCAGAGATGGGGAATCCACTAACTCTCTGGGCAACCTGTGTCATTGTTTCACCACCCTTATAGTAAAAAGTTTCCGCCTTTCTGCAGGTTTAGAGTCACATTTTCTTAATATGTTTTCCTTGTTACAAAAAAACCAAAAACAAAACAAAAAAACCAAAACAAAACAAAACCCAGTTACATCACAGGATAGTAGTCTAGAAGTGCTGTTAGATACTCAAAGTAACTTTGACAGAAAAATATGCAGAAAAGAACATTTTCCAATGCACTGTGGACTTCTTGTAGTAACAAGATTTTAAAATAAAGTACATCATTTCAAACTTATCTGTCCTTGACTAATGGTAGAGTATTAGAATTTTATAGGGTTTTGTTTCTGGTTGTATTTTTCTTTTCCTCCCTATTAACACTGTATCATTCTACAACATCGACTCAGTTTATGTAGGAAAACCTCTTTTAAAAAGAAAAATAATCTCATCCTAAATACTAGAAGAGTGTGATTTTGAGAAGGACCTGTGTTTTTTAGTTATTTTTTTCAGTTACTAACAATTACTGTTGAATGCTGAGGAAAGCAACTTGGATTCTAGAGGAAAAACTTCATGAAGAGCTGAAAACAGCGTACAAGAAGCGAAAGTTTTATTTTGTGAGTGCATCACAAAAGAAACAAAGAAGATCTGTGCTGTCAATGCTCAAGTTACAGCCAAACATGAAAGCTGACTTTCTAAAATGCTCCTTCCTCTGCCAAACCCCTGGATTGGGACAGAATTCCTTTTGTTATGACCAATATTTAGTACCATTACTTTCATCTTTCGCTGTATTTAATCAGCCTCAAAGACTTGAAAGCACCTTCTGCTACAGGTCAGTTTTGACATTCACATACAGCCACATTATACAGCAGGCTTTTTTTGGTCACCATCAAGCTACTTTGGGCAATAATGTCAGTTTGTTGCCTGTCTATAAACAATCCATAAAGATGGCAGCTGAATCATACAGAATCACCGAATGGTATGGGTTCAAAAGGACCTTAAAGATGATCTAGTTCCAAGCCTCCACCACGGGCAGAGGTACCTTCCACTAGACCAGATGGAACAGAGAAAAGCAAAGAATGCAGAGGAACTTGGTAGTGAAGGAGATAGGAGGCGCACGACTGAACACTGGTTGAAAATCCATACCCGCTGAGGAAAAGGTGAAGATAACCAGAAAATAACAAAAAGGAAGAGATTAGAGAAGAGTAGAAGAAACTGTCATCCGAAATTCCTATGACCTACTCTGCTGGAAGGTTGTAATCCAGAACAACAGGATACACTGCTTAATTATTGTTATTAAAATGTAGTATAATTATTTTTCTTTACAGTAGGACAGAATTATGTACATGCATACCACCTGGATGTAAGGCAAACACAGCAGCATGTGAACACGCCACATTTCCATAGTGGAAAATTAACACAAGTCATCACTTCTTCCTGTTCACTCAGACAGGAATTATGAGCTTCATTATGTGTAAAGACAAATGGGTGTGGAGCTACTGAAACACCCCATGTACAATGTCTCACTCACATCTATTCACAGCAGGAGACATTTTGAAAAGGCCCCAATGCAACTCAAAAGACACGGGTTCACAGACACAGCTATTTTGTTTGGAGCGAAGAGGAAAATCAAATACTCGTTTAGTTTCTAGCTTACGGCTAACTTGCAAAAGAGATGTTAATCAGAACCAGTAGCTCCTGAGCAAAGCCTCAGAGCAATGAAGTCAAGTCTTGAAGAAGGAAAATTAAGTGCATCAGGCAGATTTTCTGCCTGCAAGAAATCACAGTAGGATCATCTTGCAGAATAAAGTTCACACCTAAATATCTGCTTGCACAAGTCTAAGTATATATGTCACAAAGATCATCTTAATACTGATATAAGAAGAGAAGTATTTTAATACCAGTGATTGTAACCTGTTGCTCTTCTTTTCTGAGGTACCAATTGAGGATAATGTAGGAGGCTTATTGTAATGACTTGGAATTTACACTCAGACATTTCCTCAACGCCCTCTTTCAGTCACCCTCTTTAATATTACATACATATACAAGAATACATAGTCTACAAATCCACGTATCTTTAGCAGAAATTAGTGATGTCAAAGGTGATGCACTAGCCCACAACGGCTTGTTGCAGTCAAGAGCCACTGTCTATGTTCACTCGGGGGATTCATAATTTCTCATTTTTCACAAACAGTAGCTTGTTAGAGATTAAAACCATGTTAATTGTTACTGTCACTATATGGACAGCGGGGCAGCATGACAGCTCTGAAGCGTGATGGGCAAGTTGAGAGACACAGTCAAAGTTTTGACCAAAGGCATTTTCAGTGTTTATACCACAGTAGCATTCTATGTCTAAAATGCTGGAACAGGAAACACATGAGAAGATCAATGTAACAAACTCACAGAAATGGCTAAAAGCTGCCACTATCACAGTTCCAACATTTTAAAAGAAGATGAATCAAAACCTAAGATTACTTTTCCACAACAACTAGAAGACTAAATTCTACAGATTCTACTCATTTAGTCAAAGTACCACAAAGTCATAGCTATATTCAAACTTGACACAGTACACAAAAGCTACTCTTTTTCTTCCAAATGTGAAGTAGCTACTTCCTGTTTAGTGGCTCATGATCTAGAAGCTATAGGTTAAACCTACATTTTCTATGATTCCTCAGCCTCAAAATTAATATCTGTACATCAAATACACTGTTACACTTAAAATGTCTCACTAGTTATCATCCTATTCTTTGTGTCAAGGGGAAACAAACAACAGACCACGAACCCACCAAAACCACCAGAATTAGCAGTCTAAGCCTGCACCTGAAGCACAGCTCAAAACATTCACCTATGTTAATCAATGCCTGTTTTACTCATATTTTCCTTAACATACTTAGAGAACTCTGTCTAACTTTAAAAGACTCCCAAGAGAAGGCAAGCTGAAGAGCATCATTAAGCGCATAGAGAAAATTTTAGATCCTTATATGAAAAAAAAACCCAGAGAAAGAGTGGGAGAAAAATTCCCCCAGGAGTTTTAGTTTCAGAAGATTCCATGCCACCTTCTGACTCCCTCAATTTATTTTTCCATGTCTCTTTTGCAAAACAAAACATTACTAGAGGTCTTCCTGCTTTTGAAGCAGCCATTAGCAGTTACATTAGCCTTTTATCTAGTGTTGCATTAGGTCCTGCTTTAATTTTACTTCTTATACTTTGTAAGGCATTTAGTACCAGTTCTTAGCACACACCTTTTTGGCTGGGAGGTGAATATCATTTTGCAAAAGGAGAATACGGAGAGCTAGAAAATCTCAATGGTCTACAAAAATACCAAAGAGCCAGCAAGTCAGAGCCTTAAAATCCTAATCCTGGAGTTCAATACAGAACGTTATATAAAATCTCATGTCTTTCTAAAGAGAGCACAGAACAGAGTACAATACACCAAAAGGCATCCTGAAGTGCCAGTGGCCATAATCTTTGGATTACAGATATAGTAAGATGCTATAGCTTATGCTAAAGATTACTTCTTCATAAGATTTAAATCAGATCGATAATCCTACTAAAAACAGCATACTTACTCATGTATTATTGTTGTTTATACTACTCTTTTTCCTTTGAAGACAAAGTTAACATTTAGCATTCAAAAACACAAACCAATTTAATACAATTTATATTGGTTCCACCATAATGCACCTTTACCTATAGAGGCACATATAGCTTACCTTTTAAAGTCTTTTGTATACTGTTTTTTCCTTTTAGGAGCTTGGACCACTTTATTGCTCTTCTAGTAAGTATCACTAGATATCTGGAAAAGAATGCTTCATAGGATGCATAATCAAAGTCTTCTGGCCTTTCAAACCCATATGGATCAACCCTACAAAATAAAACCAAATTCTTTTATAAATGTTTCTACATACCTGCAGCTGAAAAAAAACCAAGTATGCTTGAGATAACTTCCAGCTGCTAGTTCTAAAACCAGCTCAGAACACCTTCTTCCCAAACCTTACACAAACTGTTACACTCCATTTAGCATTTTGAAGCTGTTTCACTAAATTAATTCAAATATGTACTGTTTAGTCAGTTTTACAGACTTCACTACTTTTGGAAGTACGGTGTTTTCAGATCAAAGGCTTCACTGTGTACAAAATTGACCCAAATTACAAGCACACAGAAGTCTGGGAGTTATTTTTCTCCACAATACAGATAAACAGTTGAAAAGTATCTCCTCAAATATTGCCTGAATTCGCTTTTCACACATCTCTGCATAGAAAAAATTACAATAATTATGAGAAGTTAGAGATTTTTTTCAAAGGGGTAATTTCTGAAATTATCTTTATTAAAGTACATGGGGGGG
>VWZE01006610.1:153138-187613 GCA_013396675.1 Eubucco bourcierii | reverse complement strand
CCTCCCTCGGTCGGCGCCGGGCGGCGGGCAGGGCTGCTCCGTGCCCGCGGGGCCGGGCGGCGACGAGGCGACCTTTCCCCTGCCGCGAAGCTGCATAACCTGCGCGGCCCCCGCTCCGCTAGGAGCCGCCTGGAAGGGGAGTGCTTGGAGGGTTAGGGAGGACTCGGAGGCGTTGGGAGATTGGAGAGGCGGACGCCTCGGCGGTCAAAGGGATGTTGATCTGATTTTGATACTAGTTTAAGTTTGCGTATTTCACATTTGTGTCACATCTGGGACAAAAATCAAAATATTTTAGCACGAGGGAAATGCCTCGGTAACAGGGTGGGAGTGGCTGGAGGTCTGGCCTTTTTGACCAAAATAACTTCCTCAAAACCAACCAGAAGGAGTTTAATTTCTCTTCATTACTTCGGGGTATTTTCCCATAAATCTTCACAGTCTTCAATTTAATTTCCAAAAATAATCCATTCAAGTCATTGTTACATTGAAATTTTAACAACTTTGTCTTCTGCTAATTTTTCACCGTAAGTTAACAGTAATTTAAGTATCTAAATTGTAAATTACGAGTCCAGAATGTGGAGTAATAATACCCCAAATCACACCCAAAAAGGCTTCCCCATTTCCAGAATCCACCTCTAACATCAGCACACTGCTCTTCTTCACAGATGTTGAACAAACTCCAAAGTCACTCTGCCCTACCATGCTTTTGCTAAGAGGTCCCTTCTGCCCTGGTATTCTATGATTCTACCTGACTGCCAGAAAGCTTAATTTGTAACATACTGCATAAGGGAGAAAGAGGAATTATATCCCTGGTTGTCCCTCTTTTTTTTGGTTAGTTTTGATTTGTTTTAGTTTGGGGTTTTTTTTGAGTCAAGTTCTGACTTTCCACCCAGCAAAATGCTTGGAAAATTACAGCTACCATCAGAAATGTTATCTTGTTCAGCCAGCAAGTGAGAGTTGCTGAAGACAACAGATGGGATTTCACGAGGGAGATCAACAGTTGTTCTCTCCCAGCACACTCCTCGAGGAAGCTACCACCTCTCTGCAGGATCAAATGCAATCACCCACACAGAAATGTGGAAGTCGTTCAGCTCCAAGTTCAGGGGTAAAAAAAANAAAAAAAAAAAAAAAAGAACGAGAGAAAGAGATTCATACTTGATTTAACTGCTATCACAAGGCTGTTCTTGATTGTTCAGCAAAACTTTTTTTTTTTTTTTTCTTTGCTTCAGAAGGCATAATAGGGCTTCTCCTGAGGGAAGCTGGTCCCACTCAAATTACTGTGTGGCATCACAAACACTCTTGGGTACTGGCAGGACTGGAACCTGATTACAAACCAGCCTGGGTAGAGCCAGCCGGTGCCTGTGCCAAGCCTGTGCTTTGACATCCTGCCAGCGTTGCCTTGGCAGAGCATAGGCAGAGGCATGCTCTGCAAACAGCTCTGCCCCAGTGATTTGGTCAAAGTCGCATAGAAAATCCTTGGCAGAGCTGTGAATAGGAGGCGATACTGTCCCACAGAAGAGATGAAGGAAGCCTCAGTTAGGCAGAATACCCCCTTCCCTCCTGAATCCTGAAGCCGCAGGTTTGTTTACTATCACGGTTATACTTCATCTGAGAAAGCCAGGTTCTTTGATCTTTGTTCCTTTTAAAATGCATCTGTCAAAAGTTCCCCTGCAAGCAGCAGATTGTTTCTGAGATTAATTAAGGGTACATCTGCAGTGCATCAAGGGTTGCCTTGTGTATACCACAGTGCACTTTTACTGTTAGAAAGCCTCGAAGTGTTATATACCGTTTCTGTTGCTCTAACACAAGAATAAACAACTCCGTGATTCACTCAGGTTTGTGTCTGCTTCATACAAAGGCTCCTCCTAAGAAATTTCACACAACTCTTGTTGAGGAAGTTACTTAGAATGTTAATCAATTAATAGAATTAATCACTAAATTTCAGTGCAGTAGTTGGATCTCCCTGTTGTGGCTGATAATATGAACCAGTCTGCTGTCTGGCAATAGGTAATACCTTGGCTGTCCTTCACAGGGTATCAATGCTGCTCTCTTCTGGGCAGATTATATCATGGTGCTTTTAAAGGCATTCAAAGAAAATAATACATAAATCCTTGGATCTGAAAACTGCATTTGCTTGGTGCTGTCATCAGCAGAAAAGGATACACACACCCCACCCCACCCCCTTTTTGCATCAGAACCTTATCCCAAAGTTTTTTACCTTGCGGCAAACATTTCACAGAAATTCCCATCCCACTGCTGCCAGAGTAAATCCTTAAAACAGTGATTTCCCTTTAAATGTAGGCCTCCAGATCTGTTCCCTGCAAAGGCAGATGAAAACAGTGGACAAGTGTTTCACAGGCTGAGGCATTCATAACTTTGCTTTTCTTATACCCTGTATTTAGTGAGCAAGGCTTCCCTACGTGTATTAATAGAGCACTTGTTGTTAAATAACAGTACCAGAAACATTTTCAGTCTCACCAGGAATTAGTCTGGCATGGTTTTATTCTTCCCAAAGCTGTGAAATGTGTGCTGCACCACACATGCTTGATGTATCAGCAGTGCTAAATTGTGGTCCAGCTCCTCACGTACCACCCCAAGGCCGTTGATACTTTTAGGCCAGAATTAGGGAAGGAGGATGAGGAGAAAGCCTTTGATAATATTTGTGCCTGCAAGTATTTCCTCAGCTGCCTGTGGAGGCCATAGGATTCTTTATCTGTCCAGTGATGGAATTAATATCTCTATTATTTTGTATATCATCAATGTGTCAGTTTTCTTGCCCAAGGTTATTTTTGCTGGCTGCAGGGAAGTCAAAGAAAATAAATTGTTAGGAGTGAAGCTCAATAGAATAAAGAAAAGGGTTAAGGTGTGTGTGGATGTAATCATAGAATCATGGAATCCAATGGGTTGGAAGGGACATTTAATATCCATGTAGTCCAACCCCCTGCAGTAAGCAGGGGCAGCTCCAACTACATCAGGTTGCTCAGAGCCCCATCAAACCTGACCCTGAATGTTGCCAGGTATGGGGCCTCCACCACCTTCTTGGACAATGTGTTTCAGTGTTCTGCTACCCTCATAATAAGGAGCTTCTTCCTAATGTGTGGTCTAAATCTGTCATGCACTAGTTCAAAACCGTTGCCCTTTATCCTATTGCTACAGGCCTCTGTAAACCCTCCCTCCCTGGCTTCCCTGTAGGCACCCTTCAGGTAGTGGACAGACACAATAAGGTCTCCCTAGAGACTTTTCCAGCATGAACAACTCCATCTCTCTCAGCCTTCATGTGTCTGCTATTTTTAAGACAGCATGGGTGAGTCTTTTCATTAAGAAACACCAGTGAGAAACTCCATTCCCAGCAAAGTTAGAAGCTCTGCTTTTCCACATCCAGACTGTAAGTTTTAAAACAGCTCTAATCATTCACAGAATGATTAATAGGATCTGTTTAGAAAATGGAATTCAGCAACACTGAAGAAAAGATAAAAAGATAGTTCTTGCTGGTGACTAGATGCTGCAGTATCCCAAGAAAGCGGTGAAATTTCCACAGCATAAGTGGGTTCTCTAAGCTTGTGTGATTTGTCACTCAGCCACTCGTCTTTGTGTCTGTACTTAGTAAACTATGCCACACAAGCACACCCTGGTTTTTTTGGAGCTCTGCTCTACATCCATTTGGTTTGAGATACTTTCTCATGACCTGAAAAAAAAATCTGCTGGTCCATACTTAGGGAAAATAGTTTAGATTAAGCAGATTAGACAGCATAGAAATGCCCAGTAAGAAGTGAAAATATATTTACTTCTTTACATGTATGTGCATGTATATATATATATATATATACACACACACACAAACACATCTACATTTTTAGAACTGCAATTCTGTATTCTAATCTAGGCACAATGTGTTCCAGAAGTAGGCAACTCATTCAACTAACGAGGTTAAGGAATGCCGCCATCACATCCAGACACCTTTGATTCCTGTTACAAACAGCTGCACACCAAGTGTAGTCAGCCTTTGCCTACATATGGATTGAGGGTCTGGATAGGTAATGAAATGCTGAACTTGTTCCATATTTTTGTCCCAGAAAATTGCATCATCCTTACATAACTGTAGTCTGCAGGCCTGGTTCATGTGAACTGTCTTATCAGCAGTCACTGAATTTCAGAACAGATTGCATAGCAAGGACAGAAATGTATTTAAAAGAGTTAATTTCTTCTATTCCCTGAAGGCTTCACAGCTTCACCTCTGTGAAGGTTACTAGTTGGTAAGACATTACAAATCCACGTGTAGTCTGGGAAGTGCCAGTATTTTGATTATTCTCAGTATGACTGTGGCCCCAGGAGTCAGGGCACATTGATATGAGCAACTATAAAAAGGAGCTCTAAAGCTTGCTGCATACCACTGCAGCTGCCTGGAGAATCAACATTACCCATGGAAATCTCTGCAGAAGGCTTTTTGCACTCAGTTGCCATCCCCCAGCTGCGTCAGAAAAGAAGGCTCAAGGCTGTAAGTGACAATGCTGGAAACAGCAGGGAAAGAAATTATATGGTAGTGCCCTCAGTGTGAAAAACAGGACAAAATTATATGGAAAAATTATTTGAGTATTATTAGCAGGGAGTGTTCCTAAGACAGGGACAAAGATGCCCTTAGAAAAAATTCAGTGACTATCACAAACCAATAACCTAATGGTGTGGAACTGAGTAAGCCAAGAAACAGGTTCATAGTGGCTAGTTACTTGATGAAATCTATCTTAGGTCAGGTTGCAAATCTGTAAAACGTGATTGTTATTTCAACTGACAAAATTAACTATTTTCTAGGTAGCTGTGTTCTGCTTGTTTTGTTTTTCTTTATCTACTCAAATGATTATGAGGGGCATGCTGAAAACACTTTAAATTCATACCGATGATGTTTACCTTTCTGGCTGCATGAGTACAAGGCTTATAACTGAACTTTGAAATCTCTCAGGGAGAGATAACAGACAAAATTGGGGATTATTAACTCCTTCTTGCTTCTCTCATCCCCTTTCTTGTCCCTGTTCGTGAAGGTATCATGCCTAGCAAATCTGCCAGCTCCAAGATCTGCTGATTAAGGGTGAGGTTTAACCTGGATGTTCTCTGTCTGTCTTACTGTGATTCTACACTTAGTCCTAGTTGGGGAATGTGAAGGTAAACCTTCTGTTCTTCAATTGCCTCTGCATAAGGACTCGTGCAAGGACACTCATTTCAGTTGTCTCAAGCAGTATTCGATTTCATAAGGAGATGGCAGAGTTATCACAACAGGTATTTAAATGAAATCCTTGCATGTAAATGTGAAGTGTTTACTGTGAAGAACATTATCTATTTTGCTTAATTTTCTCCATGCAGTTAAGTGTTTCTCTAAAAGTAATGCATTAAGGAAAACAAATCCTTAAAGTAATGACAGTTGTGTAAAAAGAGGGTAGAGCTACCCATTCAGGAAGATACATCCATTTCTCACATAGAGTAAGGCAGGATTTTTCCAGGAGCACAGATAAACTTCTGCAACTAAATACTATTTCATAATACATAGATACAAGTGTACTGAATTTAGGTCAGACAGCAGATTCCTTTTCTGTAAGTTCCCAGCTTTGGAGCACTGAACTCTGCAAAGGTTGCATACTCCCAGAGAGATTGTTCTTCGCTGTAGCTTTCTTCATGTTTATTTCCTATGCATTTTTCAAACTCACAGGTTGACAGAAACAGAAAAAGTTTTGTGAAAGCCAAAGCTTTTGACAGCAAGAGCATCTTGAAGCTTCTTTGAACTCCAGGGTTATAGCAACAACCATATGCACAGGTATGCCTCACTGCTTATGTGTAAACAAGGTATCAGCTGAAGTATCATGTTTTTAAGTTCCTTGAAAAGGTAAGAAGCTTTGATTGCAACATCTAGGATCAAGTTATGACTTCTCTCTGGTTTACTTATGTCACATGACTAATACTGGAGCAAAAAGTCAGTTCTCATTTAGTGTTAATTTGCAGATAAATGTTATCATTACCTAATACATTGTCAAAACTGAAAACATTTAATTTACCTTTTTTGTTTGTTTGTTTATTTCAGGTATTGCTGACACTGGGGTTTTTTGGTCTTAAAGTAATGAAAACTATCAGCACTGAAAACTGTCACCAACATTTTGGTATTTCTATGGTTTGCTGCAAGAGTGGTTACAAAAGTAGTATGTTCTCAGTTGTTTGATTCTTTTCTGTTGAAAGTGTATCTCATATGTCAACAATACACTAGATTTCTTTTTTTTTAAGATGTGAAAATGTGGTTTAGCTATATGCAAACAGAAAAGCAGTAGAATTTAATCTGTTGTTATTATATAGTGATCCATAGCAATCACTGTATGATGTTGTTACACTTTTGTATCACTTCTGCAACAGGCACCTACTGTTTCTGCACTTCCATATTTCTCAACAACATATTCTTTCAATAATTTTCTTCTCAGAAAAATCTGATAGTATTATTTTTATAATCAGAGAGTGCCAGGGGTTGGCAGGGTACCTCCAGAGATCAAGTCCAGCTCCCCTGCAAAGCAATACCACTTAGGGCAGATCAACCAGGAATGCGTTCATGTATCCTTTTACATGACATGTCATCATTACCAGTCCTCCAAAAACAGTTGATAAACTTGTGAACAAAATCAAGCCAGCTTTATAAGAATTATTATCTTTTCTGATCTATGCAAAGTCATTTTTTCATATGATTGCAAAAGCAATAGTGTATTCTTATTGATGGAAAATTATTGATGGGAAATTGACCATAGTTATAAGCTACAAATCAACCCACCACAGTAATACTTTGAACTGACATTAAACCATTAGAGTTTTGCTTACTGTGGATGTGCCTTGCAGGAGCCCTGATGCTCTGCCCCACCCAGTTACAATTCAGCCCATGTTATGAACCCCCTTAGCATTCTGAAGAGTCAGCATACAACTAAGTCCAGTTGTGATTCTCTCAACTACACTGTTCTGGAAATATCTCTCAGACACAGCTTTTTGCATTTTGACAGCAGCATAAGTGCCCTACATACAATTTGCTGAGAATTACAGACTTAAGAGTATTTAATGGTTCTTTATACATATGTAACAGATTAGTTAGTGTAAATGAAACAACTTTCAGCAAAGGAAGCATGGATTCAAACCTACAGAAGACACTGGGATGAAGGAAGGAAGAAGATGACTGTTTGTTGTGTCTCTCTTAATCATTTTTAGTTCTTTGTTTCAGCCTGACCCAGCCCCCCACAGTTCTAACAGCCATGGCAGTGCAGGACCAAAGCATACAAATCACTCAAGGAGGGGACATAATTCTCCTACAGGTTGAAAAACTCTTAGGCCTTCATCTAAGTGAAAAAGGTGATTTCTCTCTTCAGCTCCAGTGCTCAGCTCTAAAGTTCACCCAAGGCTTGGAACATCCATGGGGTGCTGAGCTGGGAGGAATGCTGGTCAGAAGTTCTAGTACAACTTCTAACCAGAAATTTCCAGTCTCTACCTGAAAGGACCAGCTGGCTCTCACAAAATATGTTACACATGGCTGTTCCTGTCTCTCATGTGGTATTTATTTGATTGTGTTACAAAAAATCCAGAGGCTAGGATCTATGTGTTAAAGCAAGATAGGTCTTAAATATGAAGGTATAGACACAGTTTTACTTCACGTTTGAGTAGTCAGGGAAAGCAAACATGAAAGAGTGGAAGGTGGAGAGAAAGCAGGTTCAGCCTTCCATCAAGTAGAGAAAACACTGATGCACTGGGTATTGTGCAGAACACCACTGAGTTTTCCCTCTGCACATCACAGGACCAAATAAAGTTCACGGCAAATGTGCTAAGTCTAGCACAGGTATGCAAGCTGAAAAACCAATGGTCAGATAGAAGGAACTTGGACAACTTTCTGAGAACTTTGTCAGTCTTACCCTGTGCTTCAGAAAAGAAAAAAAGTGTTTCCACAGAGCAGATTCTTCTACTGAGGACTTAGCCTCTCAAAGTGCATTGCCAATATTCATCAGCAGATTGGGACTTACTCTGTGTGGCACCTTTTTTTTAGCAGTGGCAGCATTTTAGACTTACTGTAAGATGTGGTTAGTGTTCACAGTGTAGTTTCTAGGATGAAACAAATGCTAGATTATCAAGGTGTTGTATTTCCCACAGCAATGATAGTGTGTCATCACCATTCATACTCCCAATGGAAAAAGCTAACACTGGTCCTTGCAGTCAAACTTTCTTGGTGATAACAAACAGTACTTGAAAACCTCAGAGTTGCTGTCAAAGGTCCTCAGAAATAAGAGACATGAATGAAGGAAGAGACAGCTCTGATGGACTGTTTTCTGGTGAGAAGTAACAATTAAGTAGCACTTACATAAGGACCAATTGCTGGTTTTATTTTTTTGTAGTTTCATTTTCCACTAGAGCACTCCTCAGTATCTTTTATAAATTCATCCTTCTGTGCATAACTAGCTTTTGCAACCTCCACTTCCCTGGCCCACACAGCTATCTTCAGATGCTTGGGCTGGACTGCATTTAAAGCTTCTCACTAAACAGTTTTGAAAACCAATGGAGTAACATCAAATAATTTCTGAGAAATCTGATGATTGCTAAGAGAAAAGCTGTGGATGCTGAAATGTTGATAACAAGAACATACAATGTGCATACCTTGGCCACTTCTGTTTTCAAACTTACCTTTAATTAAACTAAAACCTAAGTTGACCGACATCTGAGATCTCCTCCCTGGACACACTCATTTTGATACAGTAATTGAGAGGAGAGTCAAATATGGGTAAAAGAGATTTAGGAGAAAATGAGGGGAAAATCCATATCCAATGAGTGTGAGAAGAGATGAGGCAGGACACCACAGAGAATCACTGCATCAGGGTTTTTGCAGCTCTAATTTGAACATGGCTGTTTTTAGAGGAACTCTTTGTGCATACCAACAACACTAATGACTGCCAACAGAGACAGCCACCTTCCTAGACCCAGTGGTATTGTGTGCAGCTCTGAGAGTTCAGCTAAAGCACCTTTTTGCCAAGGAGGCTTTAAGTAATTATTGTTCCTATCAAATTGAATGATGCTTTTATTTTCCCTCTCTTTTCCCTTCAGGTTGCTATTTTTAAAAATAAAACTCTGTGGAACAAAGGACTTACAAAGTAGGGTCTGAGATGTTTTCATGGACAAAATTACCCTGAGATAAATGAGAGATGTGAAGTCAGCCCAAGAACAAGTCTGTGTGGAGCACAAAATGGATGGTGGTTCAGGCAATATTAGGCTGGGACAGTTCAACTGGGTATAAGATCTGATTGGCCAAGAAGGGTGAGAAATTGCAACTACTAACATTTAAATTTAATAGAGAAGTATTAGAATCATAAAATGGTCCAGGTTGGAAGGGACCTCCAAAGATCATCTAGTCCAAGCCCTCGTACAGTCAACAGTGACATCCCTAACTAGACCAGGTTGCCCAAAGCCCTGTTGAGCCTCACCTTGAGTATCTCCAGGGATGAGGGGGCAACCACATCCCTGGGCAACCTGTTCCAGTGTTCTACCACCCTCAAAATAGAGAACCTGTTTCTAACATCCAATCCTAAATCCACTCTTCTCTACTCTGAAGTCGTCAGCCCTTGTCCTGTCATCATAGGCCTCTGTAAACAGTCTCTCTCCAGCTTTCTTGTAGGCCTCCTTCAGCAACCACAAGGAGGGCCAGAGCACCACTTCCCCAGGTATATCCCCTACTGGACTAGTCAAAGGCCATCCTGGGAGGTGTTTGTATTGCAACGTGTGGAGTGAAAGCAGTTTAATTGCTTGATTTCTCATCCATTACCTTTTAGCTCTATAGAATGATTTTACAGCCTTTAGTTCTCACTATTTAATGGAGTAAATGTTTTTTCCTACAAAACTGATTTGTGTGTGTGTGTGTGCGCACGCATGCTATACACGGTAGCTGTCATTTCCCTTTGTCTGCTTTTTACTGTTACTCTATGGTGCTTCTAACATTTTGGCAAGCAAGGCAATCCCTACCAAGACACTTGTCTCCCTTGTTGCTTAGTCCTGAGAACAGCAGAAAGCAAACCTTTGTAAGATCTACTAGGGAATATGCAAATATGTTTGCCATATAAACCCACATTCAGCTGTCAGAGGGGTATCCTGAACTGACCCAGAATATGGAAGCTGTTGCAGGGCAATACTCCTTTTGCCTTTACCAATAGTGGGTTTCTTATTGCCATTTATTATCAGCAAGCTGTTTGCTCATAGATCTGGTCATGATGCCAAGTGATAAAGCAGCCATTTAAAAAACCCTTCAGACTAGCTGTGGTGGCTGGGGAATGCTAGCTGAATGGCAAGCAGTGTGTAGGGGGGTGGGGAGGTGGGGGAGGGAGTGGACAGAGAGAGCACTTTGATCTATGCCTGCAGCAGAAAAACAGCTGAAGAAATCACTGTGCAGATACTATAAGGGAATGTCAAAAGGGCCTTGAAGAAAATTGTGGAGGATTTGATCATTGATCTCAGCAAAACACCTTCCAGACTTTTACAAGTGTGTAAAATGTACAGAATGAACCAGATCCCACAAACAGCTTGGGCTCTGGGTAGGCAGAGCCACTGTGCTGTTGGTTTGTGCTCAAGGCACCTACTGAGCCCACCATTAACACAGCATCAAAACCCTTTGCTCTGAAGTGGCAGAACTTTGCAGAAATTTGGGGGCGGCCCTTCAAAATTACTTTTGGGAGGTGGAAGGAATCAGTGCTCTTGCTGGAGAGAGATTGCCAGGAGTGTAGTCTTCCTCTCAGACCTGCACAACCATGTTATCTAAGTCACAGCAGTGAACTGGGACAGCAGTTGAGTGACTTCCACCCTGTAAGACATAAAAGTATGCTCTGTGCCAAGTGGTAATGAGGCTTTAGGGGTCTGGTGCTCTTGTACTCCTAAAACACTGTAAGAAGTTCACTCTCAGTTGAGCCTGTGAAAGGCAAAGGTAATAGCACAGAGCGTCCTGCAGTAAGGCAAGGGAGGTTTAGTCAGCCAAAAATGCTGGAGTTTTTCAGCCAAAAAATGTTGTGCATGCAAAGGGAATGCCCTCAGGGTAGTGAATCTAGTGAGGGATTGCCTTTTCTCCCTACATGGACCACAAACTGTTGTGGAGTTGAAGACAACCAATTAAGACCTAGAAATGAAGTAAAGTCCCTGGGTTGCTGGAAGAATGAGGTACTAAGTGCTGCTCTTTGCCAGCAGTATGTTATTCTAATAACAGGTTTTTCTTCTTTATTACCATTCACCCTTTGCTGTGAGTTTCTCCTTTCCTGGTACTGTAGGAGACCTTCAGCCTTTTCTGTACTCTACATCTGCTTGCCAGCTCAAAGAGCATCTCTGCAGCAGCACCCAAGAAGCTCTGGTCATGGTAGCAGCTCTGCTGCACTGGGTGCTGGGTGCACGGAGGAAAAGCGATAGGCAAACAGCCTTGTGTACCTGTCCAGGCTCTTGCAGAGCACACATGTCCCCTGTGGGTGAGTGAAGCAAAACGGCGGCAATGGGAAGGGAAGCTGCTATTTACTGGAGGTTTTGAATTAGTGCTGCACTACAACATCCAACTCACCTGGTCTTGAAGCTGGCAGAGGCAAACACAATGGTCTGGTGCAAATATAACAGGCTTGGCTTGTTTGCTGTGCATTTATGGCCTAATAGCTGAGACCGCATCCTTCTACAATGGCGGAAATGTCAGAGGGGATGCTGCTACCTGCTTGGTAGCAATACTTGAAACAGCAGAGCATGTGGAAGACTATACCTTCCTCCAACCCACATTCACCCTCTAGTCTTCTCTTGCATCTGGGATGGTAGCAGATGGAAAATCCCAAGCTATCCAAGGAGGAGTGGGTACGTCGGTAGAGGACAAGAGGGATGGAAAAATTGCCCCTGCCAATGTTTTAGTTATATAGGTGTGAAATTGTCACCAAAGTTGATGTTTGCAGGCAGAATACGGTGTGTGTGTGCATTTGTGTAGCTGATTAAAACCCTACATTGAAAATGTGGGTGTTTGGGTTTTTTGGTTTTGTTTTTTGTTGGTTTTTTTTTTTTAATGGTTGTGCTTTGTGCTGGTTTGAGGCTAATTAGAATATTTTAATAGACAAAATTACACTATAGGCTGTGAAAGGAAAACATCATGATGTCTACTTCACTCATAGGCTTGCTGGAGAATTGTTTGGGAACACTAACCAAAACATGAGATAAGTCAGTCTCTCTCCGGCTCTTGCTTGAGCAGGGAGCTGCTGGTGGGATCTAGCAGCTTCTGGGCTCTGACTCCTCTGCTGATTAATCCTCACTAACCACTTTTCTTCTAACCCTCCTGGCCGATCTTCCTAATTTACCTTGCATGTAAGGCAAACTTTGGGGTGAGGTACAGGGGTGGGGAGAAGGTGGAAGGGTGGTTGGGAGCCCCTCCTGGGGTCNTCCCAAACCTTCACATGCTTTCTTTAACTAACACTAAAACTTCAGAATGTAGAGATTACTGTGTTACTAAAAACTTTATTTTAGGGGCTTTCCCAGGAATTAATGAGCAGCTGCATGTTGGAAAGACATTCCTACTCATGCATCTCTCAGTAGGGCTCAGAATTTTTTATTTAAAAATAAATGGAAAATGTCACCCACAGAGCAAGTTTGCTGCTTCTTGGAAACATATGAGTCACATTCCAGCCTCATTTTGTAGCCCTTGGACAGAGCACAAATGTAAGGGGAAAGGTAGGAAAGTGGAAAGGAAGAGAGGAAAGCCAGCAACAGGAAATGCATTTGTCGCAGGATGAGCCTAGCAGAGTTTCCATGTGGGCAGTCAGAGAAAAGCATGTATTCTTGTGTCTTTAAAAAGTACTCTTTTCACTGTCCTATTTTTGCTTTTCTGAAGTATTTGTGGTTTTGTCAACTGCTGAAGGAGTCCAAATGAGTTTAAAACACACATATAAATTTTGAAAAACAGATATGGAAACCACTTTTTTTTTAGAAGTATATGGCGATTTGGTGGGACCCAGGCTCAAAATTTTTTAGTTCTTTGGAGAATTTGACTCATGGTGAGATGCACAGAGATCAGTAATGCTGCAGGTTATTGCTTGAGACTCAACCTTGGATCTTGCTATGGGACCTTTAGAGTTAATCAGTCAATATAGGTATCTCTTAATTCATATCCCAGTATTACTAAAGACTGTAAGAGGAACAAAAAAGTGATAGACTGATCATGACCTTTGCTTTGCTTCCTCAAAGAGCAGTTTTGATGTTGCATTGTGGGCTGTGGCTGCTGCCGAAGTGAGTGATGAAGTTCCCTATTCCTATTGCAAATAATAGTGTTTAATGATAAACCAAAGTACCGGTATTACCATCGGCAGGGCCATTTCCTCATGCCTAGTAAACAGCATGCACAGCATGCAGGTCATGCACACAGAACGAAGCTGTTGAGGAGAGTGAAGAGTTAACTGTTTAGCTGTCATCTTCGGAAGGTGTTTGTTTTTCAGATTTCCCTTAAGGACAGAGGACTTTTCCCAACCTTGTCAGCAAACTGCCACATCTCAAAATGGCAAACTCGCCATCTGCAGGCCAGCAAGACAACTTACAAGAACCGTGGAACCGTGGGACCGCCGAAGCTCAAGGACCCCTTACTTGTGGTGTTCTTGGGATTTCTACTTTCTCAAGTACCAGTTAGCAAAAGAATATCACCCTTAGAGTGTTGTCCCAAAGAAGTTTAGAGTGTCTGTGGTGCTTAATTCTATCCCAGTACATTGATTTTAAAATGTTTAAAACAAAACACCGATCAACCAAAACTTTATTTTATCTTGCAGTGGGCTTCTTCAACCCTTGCTATTGATCCTTTCATGCCTAGTCTCGGCTGCAAGGAGGGAGCATGCTACGGGGCTCCTGCCTTCTTTGGCTTCCGAGTCTTGTCCTTAGCACCCTCCTCCTGCTACTAGAAACAGGCATCAGTTTCTCTATGAAACATGGTTTTGATAGAAATATTTTTTTTCCATGAGAATGTGTTTAATTTCAAAAGGCACTAAACCACCACATTTCAGGAAGCTTGAGCTTTCTTTGTCAGGTTGAAATGCATTTTTCAATTTGAAATAAATTTTAAGGAGAAAAAATACTTTATTTCATCATCTGTCTTTTAATGCTTACGAATCACAGATGCATCCAACTGAGAGTTAAAAACCCAAAAAACTAATTAAATGTTTGGGTTCTATAATATTGTTTCCGTTCAGCCCTTAAAAAGCAAGAGGAAACTGAGGCAACATTAGTTTTATCCCATTTTGAATACAAGCTGTCTCAAAGTTACTGGAAGGAAAACACATTAAAGGTAGGGACCTTTGCTAGTCTTGTAGGCCATGCCCTAAACACCATCAATAAGGCATGCTGTTACTGTTATGTCTCCCACCCATGATTTGTCCCCACTGATCCCAGTAACTGTGAGTGAGATCCAAGCCTGTCTGATATGGGCTACTCTAGCTCTTATCAGAGATTTGATTATGATCTTTCATCACTCACAGCTTCTGCTTAATGGGGCTGCTCTACTGAGATAGGGTTACAAGGAGGGTTACCATCGGTCGAGGGGCTGCCCAGTGAACCTGTCTAAATTTCAGGATGCCGTCACTGCTGGTTGTCTTAATGTGCTCTTAAAACATTTCATCAGTCACAGTACACTCAGAGAAGAATTTTAACAATCTCCATAGAGACTGGCATGGTCTCATGGCCTTCAGAAGCGAAACTGAATTGTTCACCAGCCCTTGGGAAATGGATACTTACCATAGGTTAGCCCCTGAGTTTGGCAAACAGCTGTTTTTTTTTTTTTCTCAAATGCAGATTTCTAAAGGAGAAAGCATAAAGACCTCATTTTCCATTTCTAATTGGATAAGGTTGAGTGCTAGTAGTGTACACTGGAGAGCAATGGCCACCTCTATTAAAAAAAAAAAAAAAAGAAAGTAAAATTTACTTTACTATGAACCAATTTGTTAATACAAAGGTAAGCTTCAGTGTTAACTTGTTTAAAAGGTTGTACCTAAAGGCTGTGCCTGTGCTGCATGCCTGCTTCCAGGCAAATTCTGAAAATGAGGGACTGAAGTTAGTTAAAGATAATAAATGTCATCTTCAGTCTGAGTTTTGCATTGCCTGGAAACTTCAGGTGAGCTCTTGCTTGCAGTCATATAGATGGTGCATCCACAGGCATACACTATAGCAGACTGCCATGACCCAAATAACTTATGTATCATGTACACAAAGACATGCACCATGGTAAGGGGAAAAGTCATTCATTCCCTTCTTTCTATGCAGATGGAGAAACAAGACATAGAAAGAAAATGATTCTTTTGATATCAGACTTACTGTACTGGAGTCAGAAATAAAGACTTATCTGTACTTTCATTGTATTTTCTTAGGAATAATTTGTGTTTAAGTGCTTGGTTCCATGCAATACTTCTACAAACCCATTTCTTGTAATTCTCAGTGACATTCAGCTTCGTACTTGCTCCTGCAGGGAATCACACTCCCACACACTTTACATGCACCCTCTGTGGATTTTTCAAGCATGGGCTGCATGAAACAGTGAAAAGAAATGTCAGAGGAACTTCAGAAAGCCCCAAGCAGCTGCTATCATTGGTTTGGGTAATAACAGAGGAATTACAACTCAACAAAATATCCAGCTGTAAAAACATTGCCAGTGTACAAGGTTGCTCTGATAACCTGTGTGCTCACATGGGTTGTCTTCTACAGCAGCTCTGCCCACCATGCTTCAGCCCAGTCCATCTCACATACACATGTCCTCTGGAGAATGGAGAACTAGTACTGAAAGAGCCAAGGGGAAGGAGCAACAGTGACTTTGGAAGAGGAATCAGGTGCACAGGATGATGGATAATGTGAGTGGGCAGCCTCTGTCCTGGCTCCCCTGTGCTGCTTGTGTTCAGGTGGTGGGTCCAGGATGTGCATTTGCAGACCTCAGCCACAGCTGTCGTTGGAACTCCTTGCTGCTTGGAGAGCATGACCTCTGTTTCACAGGTGGGACATAGGGATAGATTAAGTGCTGACAATTTTACAGCCAGTTTGTGACAAGAAAAAACAGAACTGAGCTTGACTCCTCATTCATATGGGGTAGAACTGAACCCTGAAGATCCTTTTCTTCCGTTCACCAGGATTTGAGGGAAAAAAAGAAAGGCCCAGATCAGGAAAAAGGGCTGAGTGTCTCCCCAGGGTTTGCTCCTCATAGGCTAGCTTCATGTTTGCCTGACTGCTCCTGCTGAGCAGCAGGCAGGTGTGGAGTGCTCCTTGTAGGTCACCTTGAACCACTCTGTGGATAGCTGTATTTCTACATTCAAAGGTTCATCATGTTCTGAGGGTGGGGAATAGCATCAGGCAATCTCAATAGTAATGCTGTTTTGATTAAAGGCTGTGTATGAAAGTGTAGCAGCCCAAGGTCTCTCTGCAGCTCTAACAATAACGTGGTCAGCAGTTCTCAGTTTCTCCTGGTAGCCTTGGATCACGAATAGACAAATCTGATCGAGCCCTGCTGTGGCACCAGGTTTGTTCCAGGTGTGCATTTAATCACTCCCATCACCAAGCAAAAACAAGACAGGAGGTTGGAATGGGCTGCCCAGGGAGGTGGTGGAATCACCGTCCCTGGAGGTGTTCAAGAAGCACATATACGTGGCACTTGAGGGTATAGTGCAGTGATCCCGGTAGTTGGGTTAGGGTTGGACTCAATGATTTTAAAAGCCTTTTCCAACGTTAATGATTCTAAGTGAGGTCATGCATTCCTGGCTGGCCACTCCTACTTTGGGTGATGTGGGAGGAGGAGGCAGGTCCCACCAAGCTGCTCCTTAGCCCGTCGCTGTTCCTATTTTGGTGTCTGAAGTCACCTCCCTGGCACGCTGCCTGCTCTTTGCCTGTGCCAGAGGAGCCAGTGGGGACATGGCAGCTGGGACTGCATTGCAAGAAATGGAGCTTGTTGTACTCTTTTCAAAGCCATGTCATTTGCATAATTAACACTCCATGTTTTCTACCTATTCCCATCTGTCCCATAAAACACAGCATGTGTCAGCTCTCTTAGGCATAAGAAAAACAGTTTGCGTACTGATGAGATACTTACAGGTGCTGTTTGTCTTTGTTTCTCATGCTCCTTCCTTGACAATGACAGACTGATTATGAGATTGGTATTTTGTATGTTTTTATTGTTTTCACATTCTTGACACAAAAATAAGACTCGGTGGTACAAATGAATAGTTAATCTAAGAAGGAAAACAGTTTTATGAAGAAATCTGTATGGTGTGATGATGGTACAGTCTTTCTTGTTACACGATGGGCATAGTCTAATTGGGGTAATAAGGAAGATGTCTTTGGGTTATTTCTGTTTGTCTGTGATAAGCTTCCCAAAGCTCAGAGAAACTTAGAGCTACATTAGAGATACTTTTGGTGGGAATCTTGTTTGGATGGTTGGGTCACAGCTGCCAGCACCATTCCCATTCTTCAGAAGAATAAAAGATCTTAGTAACTGGGGCTAGCATTCCAGAGCTGCCTTTTAGTAGTCTGTTGCACCATTGTGAATCCCATGGAGCACAAGCATGTAACTCTGGTAAGTGTGATTTGCTAAACGTGCTTGTTTCTTGGTAGGAGCGGATGGGTTTCACAGTATTCGAGAGCTTTTTTCCTTTGTTTCTTTCTAGAAGGCTCAAGGAGCATAGTGATGGGGAGGACTTCTTTTTAGGCTGCATCTCAACCATACCAAAACTTTCTCACCTCACTGCAAGGGTGAGAGTGACTTGCTCAGCGTCTGCTGTGGTGCAGGTCTGCAGAAAGTGGTTGCAATCCCTCGAGGTAAGAACAACCTACACTGGATGCACTCAACCACAGGGCTGCAGGCATCTGGCTAATCCCTGTACACCAATTCTTTTGTTCACAGATTTTTATTGGTTTTTTTGTAGATGCAGGGGCAAGTAGGTGCCCACGAAACGTCTGTATTTCAGAAATCTGGGTCAATTTTTAAAGAAGGGGCTTTAGCTGCCTAACATGAGGCATCTTATGAAAGAGAAATGGTTTTCAGATAGCACTTCTTCAGGAAATCAGACCCTTTGATAAGGTGTCTCATGTTGGAGTCACTAGCTGTTTTCAAAAACACAGGCCTCAGCAGCTGTTTGGTGACCTTTTGAGGTAGTTCAGTGCATTATAGATTTTTATGGCTTTATTATCTCAGGATATTTTCCCTCTGGCAGTACATTCCTGCTGCACATCATTGGAAGCCTCCTGTAGTGTTTGCTTGCCGAGCGAAAATCCCACCCTCTCTTACAAAGTTATTCTTGCACCTGCGGCTCAGTGAAATACAAGCAACTGAAGACAGGTTAAAGATAAATCAAATGTAGTAACAGGAGCAATTCCCAAACCTGTTCAGGTCCTTCAGGTTATAAGAGGTAAAATACTAACCTGCTGCTTCTATGGATATTCATTATACAAAAAGTCTTGGCAGGAAAGTGGATATCCAGCAAGATGTGAAAAATATCTGTTTCTATAAAAAGAGATGCTCATTGACATGAAAAAGGTAATAAAAGCTTGGAGGACATGATGCATTTTCAAACCACATAGTGAGTAAAGTATTTTAAATGAAGAATTTGTTAATAGTTGATAATATTCCTGTGGTTATTTCTCAGGTAACAGGAATTTCCTTTAGTGTTCCAGAGCCAACTCCCAGCCCGAAGGCCTTAAAGATCCCCAGTTACTACTCGTCAGGTTTCTCTGTTCACACAGACAAGCTCCTTTCGGATGGTGTTCAGTCCTTATGGCACAGGAAAAGAGAATAAATGGATCCCTACATTTCCCTACTCTTCCTACCACTATTCCCACTTTCTCATCTCTGCTCGCCACTGGTTGCTTGCAACTTGCTTTACAAATTCAACCCCTAGGTGGAGCGTTTCTACTGTCAGCAGCCCAGAGATGTCGGCTGGGGCACATCGGAGCCGGGAGGGATGCTGAGTAATCTCTGTGTGCTGGGAACTGCTGTCTGCAGGAAGAAATGAAGAAGCTGTTTTTCTGCTCTTTAATGCTTTCTTCTATTACCAACTCAATCTACATCCAAAAAAAAAAAAAAGTACAATGGCAAAAACTTCAGATAAATCATACAGCTTAAGGTCTTGGTTTCTGGGGTTTTTTTTTGTCATGTGCAATGTCAGAGGAACTACTTTAGACAATGATAAATTACTAAGTTATTTCATATTTCAGAGCCAGAAGCATGCATTTATTAATTTTGTTATTGTTGTTGCCATTTATTTGTTTCATACAAACAACTTGGAATCAAACACCATAGTTTCTTCCTGGTTTTGACATCTGGAGTAAAGCAGTGACACACTTCCTAACTTTGATGCGGAGCTGTCATACCTCATGGTGCATCACTAGCCTGAGTTCTTCCACTGGGGTTTGGGCTCTTTTTGCTGAGAGCATTTAGCTACAGTTTACAGACTTTCTTTCAACATAAATAGAAAAAAAACCCAAACAAATCAGCAATCAGGACCTCTTCATTACAGTTTCAGAGAAACGATGCTCATCCAGCATGGTTTAGCAGATCTTTTTGAGATGGGGAGAAAGAAAACTTCCACTGGGCCTCCTGAGCTCTTTCAGAGCCTAAAGTCACTGAAAAATCCCATTTGCTTCATGAAATTTTTGGAAAAACTGGCAGCCTCTTTATAAGGCTGGCACTCTGAGGCCTGTGGGTGCCCGACTCAGCCCAATTTACCTCATTTGAGGGCTGCATGGCTGTAGGAGATGGTGGGAAAGTGAGGCATAACCAGAGAGTAGCTTAGTGCTGAGTTTGGGGAGCAAAGGTAAAGGTTTGTGGTCAAAATTGTAGGAGGGTGAATGGAGCAGTTAGAGATGATTCAGTGTTTAACAGCTGGAAGGAGACTATAATGGGACTCCAGTGTGCAGAGGTTTTCGGGTCCATACTTGGTTACCTAAATTGCCCTAAATCAATACTTTTGTGAAGCCCACCTGAGAGGTGTACTGTTGATGTGACATGCTAGGGGAGATTTTTACTGTAGTCTAATTAGAGAGGACATAAAAAAGTCTGAAAGACTGCTGCTGGAAGCCTGTCTTTCCTGCTTACCCTGACCTCAACCCCACCACTTAACATTTAACTCCTCCCAGACCCGTTTCTTCAGCTATGACTCTTCAGGTGGCCCAGATACAACCTAGAGTCAGGATTCCCCTTAAACACTTCCTCTATCTAGGCTTTCAAAAACTCCTGGAATGCTGCACTACAGAGAATCCAAAGCAAATGGCATGCCCAGGGATCATAGAATCATAGAACGGTAAGGTTGGAAGGGACCTCAAGGATCATCTAGTTCCAACCCCCTGCCATAGGCAGGGGCACCTCCCATTAGTACTGNTAAATAATCCTTCCCCAGCCTTCCTGTAGGCCCCCTTCAGATACTGGAAGGCTACTATCAGGTCTCCTCGAAGCCTTCTCTTCTCCAGGCTGCAGAGCCCCAACTCTCTCAGCCTGTCCTCATAGGAGAGCTGCTCCAGCCCTCTGAGCATCCTCGTGGCCCTCCTCTGGAACCGCTTCAACACTTCCTGTGCTGAGGGCTCCAGAACTGCACACAGTACTCCAGGTGGGGTCTGACGAGAGCAGAGTAAAGTGGCAGAATCCCCTCCCTTGCCCTGCTGGCCACACTGCTCTTGATGCAGCCTAGGACTCGGTTGGCTGTCTGAGCTGCATGTGCACACTGCAGGCTCATGTTGAGCTTTTCATCAACCCAGACTCCAAGGTCCTTTTCCTCAGGGCTACATTGTCATTCATTTTGCCCAGTCCACTTGAAAAAATCTCTATGAGAGGCTAATTCTGTATGAGTTTCAAGTTGCAAGTTACATTGCCACAGAGGGATGATTGTGAAACCCCCTTCCTGCCTAAGCTTTGGTTTTCCTTTATTTTCCATGTGCCTGGCCTGATTTTGATTGTCTGTCTATTGCTAAGCCAAGGTTTTAAGGAAACATTACTAAAACTGGTAAAATACAATCTTGCTGCATTTAGTGAGGGTCAGTGTCCTTGATTGCTGCTTGCCTTGAAAGATGTGCTTTAGTAAAGCTATGATGGAAGGACCTAAGTGTACAGAATTGTATCCACCATGCAAAACTATCAAAGCCAAGAGACGTGCCAGTAGATACGTCAAAAATATCTGTTACATAGTCAAAGTGAAATAGCAGCCTGGCTGGGGTCCCTTCCTTGCCTCTTCTGTGACAAGTCTGGAGATGTGCTTAAAGGAGAGCAGAGACACAGAATCTTTTCTCCTGGGGCAAAGGAGCCAGGAAGGATCCCTGGACACTGGACACAAAACTCTGTTTTTTATTGTGTGTCTCCCTTGGGCAAACATGTCACCAAGGTTCAAGCCTTGCCATTTGCACACCCTTTGGCACAAATGATATAGATCTGTGTATTTCTTTCTAAGACATCCATTTCTGGGATTTCTTTGCTTATCACTAGTGCTGAATTGTCTGGAATCGCTTGGTTTGGTCTGTTGCCTGCAATACGCTGCAACACTGGTCTTCTACTGTTATTCTAGCTATTGTCTATGTAATTTGTATGTCCTTAACCTCTTCTTTCCTGGAGGATTAATTGTGAATTAATCCTGAAACAAAACTCAGTGGTTTGCTTAGGTGAAGCATTACCCTTAAGGATGCATTCAGTGCAAATCTCTGTCACATGTTAAATGCACTTCAGGAAGGAATGATCAATTGACTTGGACAGGTGATTTATGTTTTACCAGCAGAGAGTAAGGCATGAAGACACCTAAAAGTTAGCTCCCACAAGATAACTCTGCCTGACTTGTCCTAAACATAGGCTGCTGCATCCGAGTCTCCTAGTGCTGTATCTTCATTGCGAAAAACAGACACTGAAGGTGCAAATTAGAAGAGTTGGAAGACTCCTGTTATGCACTGACTATCTCTCCTGGGGAGTACCTTCTTAATATCTGACAGACAGATGTCCTTTGATTTGTGACAGCATAGTGATATTTCCAGGTGGGGGGGGAAAAAAACCAAACATCTTAAATTTCTTTTAAAATATTAGAAAGATAAAAATTAAAATGGCTTGTCCTGTACTGCAGGAGAAGCCAACTAAAAGAGAATTTGCTGTTCAAGTCTGGTACAAATGCTTTTTGCTGTAAGAACTTTTCTCAAATGGGAAATGAAATCATGGACAATAAAAAGTAAATTATGGTTTAGATTTAGTACAAAGTGGCCTTTATGGCTGCCAGCTCATGAAAGCTCAGTGGATGAAGCACACCTCTGCACAGAAGGGCAGTCTTGTACATCCAATAAATTCCACTTAGCCTCTGTTTTGAGGACCAATGTGATACACGTATGTGGTTTTAATTTTGTGAGCCTCCAGATGCCAGAAATCCTAATTCTTGGGATGTTTTGAAGGAAAAGAAATCAAGTCTAAACATCTTCAGCAGTCAGGGGACATGCTATTCAAGTCCCCAGTTCCTCCCAGTACTATCCCCAGCAGGTCCAGCCCAATATTCACAAATGTGACTCATGCACATTGTGCTGGCAAACAGACTTGATTTCAGCTTACTGCCAGCCTGCTTTTGTCCTCATTGCCTTATTGACAATGGGTGAAGTCTGTCTGCCAGCTTATGCTGGAGTAACAGCCAGCCTTCAGCTGCACCAAGCGTGGCTGTGGAAAGCATCTTAAAAATTGAAGGGAAGTCACTGCCAAGGGGAAGCAAGACCTCACTTGTGCAAACTCTCTTTCTGAATAGCTCTGCCACTTTCTGAAGGAGGGTCCTTAGGTTATGCCTTTAGGGTTCCTCAGCAGTGAATTTGTCCTGAAAGTACAGTTACACCGACAAGCTAAACTGGTGTGAGGGAGAGTGGTTCTGTTAGAGTGGTGATCAAGGGCACAATGTCCACCTGGAGACCAGTGACAAGTGGTGTCCCTCAGGGGTCAGTGCTGGGACCAGTGCTGTTTAACATCTTTGTCAGTGCCATGGACAGAGGAATGGAGTGCACCCTCAGCAAGTTTGCAGATGACACCAAGCTGTGTGGCACAGTCGACTTGCTAGAGGGCAGGGATGCCATCCAGAGGGACCTGGACAGGCTGGAGAGGTGGGCCCAGGCCAACCTGATGAAATTCAATAAGGCCAAGTGTAAGGTCCTGCACCTGGGTAGGCACAATCCCAAGCACAAATCCAGGCTGGGTGGTGAATGGCTGGAGAGCAGCCCTGAGGAAAAGGACCTTGGAGTCTGAGTTGATGAAAAGCTCAACATGAGCCTGCAGTGTGCACATGCAGCCCAGACAGCAACCGAGTCCTGGGCTGCATCAAGAGCAGCGTGGCCAGCAGGGCAAGGGAGGGGATTCTGCCCCTTTACTCTGCTCTCGTCAGACCCCACCTGGAGTACTGTGTGCAGTTCTGGAACCCTCAGCACAGGAAGGACATGGAAGTGTTGGAGCGGGTCCAGAGGAGGGCCACAAAGATGATCAGAGGGCTGGAGCAGCTCTCCTATGAAGACAGGCTGAGAGAGTTGGGGCTCTTCAGCCTGGAGAAGAGAAGGCTTCGAGGGGACCTGATAGTAGCCTGATAGAGGGGACCAGACAGTATCTGAAGGGGGCCTACAGGAAGGCTGGGGAAGGATTATTTACAAGGTCCTGCAATGACAGGACAAGGGGCAATGGGTTTAAACTGGCAGGGGGGAGATTTAGACTGGATGTTAGGAGGAAGTTCTTTACAGTAAGGGTGGTGAGGCACTGGAACAGGTTGCCCAGGGAGGTTGTGGATGCTCCCTCCCTGGAGGTGTTCAAGGTCAGATTGGATGAGATCTTGAGTGACCTGTACTAGTGGGAGGTGTCCCTGCCTATGGCAGGGGGTTGGAACTAGATGATCCTTGAGGTCCCTTCCAACCTTGCCATTCTATGATTCTAAGATTTCTGTCTGTGACAGCTTTGTTATGATAACCCAAAGCAGCAACCCTACCCTCACTTCTCCAAAACAGTGTTTGTCTCATGTAAACTTTTCTCATGTAAACTGCTTCCTATTGCTCTGTTTCACACTACATTGTGAAATAAACACTTCCTAAGACTTTTTATGTGAGCTGGGCACCTGCCTCATGTCTGTGTGCCTTAAGATTCAAAGTGGGGCAGATGTCCCATGAATAGTTGAATTGCCCTGGCAAGGTGTTGAGTCTCTCTGGCTTATGTTGCCCTCCAAAGAGGTCCTCAAGGCCTTTCAGTATTGAGCTTTTCTGAGCTCTGACATTTATTGCATGTACACCTGCAGTAATTAAGAACCCCTTGAAATGGTATGTCCTTACAGCAATAATGTATACAGTGTATGGCAAAGTGCAAATAGCTTCAGAGATGAAATCATCATTCCTTCAATATTAATATTAATGAGGCTGGACATTTGCATTTGCAGTAAATCCTCTTGTAGCATCGATGTCTTTGTTTTTCTGCAGACAAATGAAGCATTGCCCTCCTTCCCTTCCTAATTCTCCTAACAGCATCACTCAATGCAGCAATAGAGCAACAGTTCCTGTTAATCTGTGCAAATAGAGAGTTTAGAACAAGCAGGGTTTTCTTTTTACTTAATTAAAGCTGACACTGCCTTGCCCACCATTCCTGGAAGAAGTGCTAGTGGAATTTCATTAGATTAAGTAAGTACAAATAGAGTTCACCCTGAACAGTCTCCTTTGTTACAAACAAAACCCACTAGTTAGCAAGGAGAGTCTGGAGCAGGACTGAATTCACACCCATCTCAAAGCCCCTCTCATATTTAATTTATAAACTGATGATTAATTCACTTGCAGTGATTAATTTAATTCATGTCTTCAGGCTAAAGTTTAAGAAAGGAAAAAGACCCAGCTCAGATAGATGCAGATCAATGTTCTTGTGATTAAAAAATGATAATATTAATGCTCTGAAGAGTAAAGGGAAAAAAAGAAAGATTGAGAGAGTCAGTGGCATGATCAGTGTTCTTGCTTAAGCTGTAGCCATATCATTTTAGCTGTGATGTTTAAACGTGTCAGTTACTCTAATGACCAAAGGTTTGAAAGGGGAATCTAAAGGTCTTTCACTGTAGCTTTCCACTGTGTATTTTGAGAGTGACGCTGCTTTAGAGCAGTCCTCCAGTTCTGCTTTTTTCACACTTGTTTTGTCAGCTGCCTGCCAAGTGCCCTTCCCTTCAGCAGCATCGTTTTTACACCTCACCAAATTCTTTGATGAGAGGGCTTGGTACTTCTTAAATCCAGGCTGCTTTTTCCTATTTCCAGCAGGATTTTCCTCATCTTTTGATGCAACATGAAATGAAGATGATTTGGGGGACTTCTCTCTGTTAGACAAACTGATTTCTTTTGGGATTATATTGCTTTCACAATTTGCATCATCACCTGACAATAGTGGCTGATAGCTCTTTAAATTATGCACAGAGCCTTCCTTTCCTGAGCCATCATTTCTGCACTTCTCTGATTGAGCTGAAGAGTAGAGCTGATATTTCTCTGTTCTCCCAGGTTCACTCTTCATTTCTGGATTGTCAGGTTTAGGCATAGTTTTCTCATCAAGTGGTGGTGGTGATTGCCTCCTTTGGGCTGTGGTGTTCTTTCCTCGAGGTTTCATCATCAAAATCGAAGGTGGGGGCGGACGTGTACCAAAATCTGAATCTTTGCTTTTATCTTTTGCATCACTTGCATCAGACTTTGTAAAACTTTCAGGTACAGTCTGGGTTTTTTCTTCTTCTGGAGTATGTTTCTCAGGCTTTGATGATTTACTTGAAGCAGGCATCTGAGGGTTCCTAGAACACTGGTGTTTTTCATCCTCTTTTACAGCCTTTGCTTTGGGTGATCTGATGTTCTCTGCTGCTGGCGTCTTTTGCTTTCTGTCTCCTGACGTCTTTTTTCCTTGAAACCTCTCCATTTTTTTGGAAGAGGGTAACACCTTGGAATTTGAATCTCCATCTTTTTCTTTCACATTACCAATATCAGGCTTCTTAAAGCCTGGAGAGTCTGATGCTTCTTGCTTTTGTTCTGGAGTATTCTTTTCTTGAGGCTTAACCAATGTTTCTGATGATGCTGATTGGTACTTCTTAGAACTTGGAAGTTTGTTATTCTCTTTTGCAGCATTCATATCAGGCATCACAAGATCTTCATATCTTGTTTCCTCTCCACCTTGAGTGTTTTCCTCACACTTTCCTGATTTTCTTGGAGGTGGTAATTGGTGCTTCCCAGGGTGCTGGTGCTCATTATCTTCTCTTACAGTCTTTGTTCCAGGTGGCCCAGTGTCCTCTCCTGCTGGTGTCTTTTGCTTCCTTTCTCCTGAAAGGCTCCTTTCTTGAGGCTTCAGCACTATGTTTGAAGACGTTGGTTGGAGCTTCTCAGAGATATGTTGAGTCTTCTTTTTGGCCAACTTAGTTTCAGGCTTTACAGAGTCATCTGGTGACATCTCATTTTGTGTCACCAATAGATCTGATAATGGTATTTGATTTTCATGATTACACAAAGTGTTCTCCTCTGCTTCACAACCCTTTTTATGTTGCACCGGCTCATTTTTCAAATTCTGAGGGATATTCTCCTCATCAGTGGACCTGTTCTTCTGCCTTGGTGGTGTTGAATAAATGTTGAAGTTTGGCTTGATGTTTTTTACCCCTGCACTGTCATTTGCATGTTTTATTGGTTCATTTGATGAAGACAGCTGCTGTTTCTCATTACTGCAGCAGATGTTCTCATCTGCTGCCATGTCATGCTCATGCTTCACAAAATCTATTGAAGGTGTTAGATGCTTCAAACTTTGCTCAGACTTGCTTGCTCCTTGAAAGCTGGTATCATCCTCTAACAAAGGCAGATGGAGTGTTTGAGGTCTGTGAGTATTATTGTCGTTCGAAGAATGGTCCACTGTATCACTTGGTGTGAATAACTGTTCCTCCCCAGATTTAAGCAGGACTTTTCTCTCTTCTCTCTCCCCTGTCTCCATCCTATCACTCTCATGCATCGTATCATCACCTGTTGACAATTCCTTATCACTTGTATGTTTGGAGATATTATATCTATCTTCCACATGTTTCTCCTGGCCTGACACCAGTTTGGTTGGTGGAGGAAACAGGTTGTCTTCCGGCATATCATTTCCCTGCTTTGTGGTATCATCTGAAGTTGGTGTTTGGTTCTTCTCCAAGGGTAAAAAGGGCTTTCTTACTAGACTGGTTTTGTTTTCATGATTTCCAGGTTCCTTGGTTCCAAGTGAGAGATGATTGTCAAATCCCTGATATGTATTTGCCTCTTCAGCTGAAGAGCTTTCATTTTCTGCTGCATGATTTGGAGACAGAACTTGGTTCTTAAAATCACATGCAGCCGTCTCCTCTGTCATTGTATCCTTCCCACAGTTTGTCAGCTCTCCTGAAAAGAGTGGTGGATGCTTCTCACAGCCATGACTGGCATGCTTATCTCCCACACCATCATCTCCCTGTCTCACCGGATCAATAGGAGGAAGGGCTGGTTGATTTCCGAGAGTGTGATGGAGCCTTTGTTCTGCAATCCCACTCATCGGTGTTGGTAAAAGGGTTGAGGAGGGTGATGCCCCTGCCTCAGCATCCGGCCAGGGCATTTCTTCTGTGGTAGCCTCTTCACGGTGAATGAAAGATTTGGATGGCTTGTAACAGGTCTCCAGGCCAGTTAAGGCACTTCTGTGCAGATCATGATTGCTTGCATGATTCATATTTTCATTTGATGAAGATAATTTGTCCTTCCCAAATTCTTCTGCAATGTAGAAACTGTGCTTCACAGGGTCATCTGGCAAAGGGCTTTGTGTCTTTTCCAAATGAAAAGAGCTATTCTCTTCTGCAGAATCAGGCTTCTGCTTCTGGCTCACATTTAAGGAGAGTGTGGGTTTGGTCTGATTTCCGTCTGGGTTTGACATGTCTGCATCAGAATGATCAAAGTTGCTTTGTAGGTTGGCCATTTGAGGAGGCTGTGGCTGCTTGGGTTTAGATCCATTTTGTATTTGATTGTTCAATGTTCCGTTCTCCTCTTCCTTTTTAATTGGTACATCACTACCAATTTTGATAGAAGCAGAAAATATTTCGTCTTTGCTGTGGTATTTTCCTCCTTCTTTGAATTCCTCAGAACAGCTGCCTCTTAAACCTGGTGCCTCTTCTCGGGCTGTTGGAGGCCTTTTGCCAGAAGCTGGTGTTAGGCGACTTAGCTGTCGATCTTCCACTGGAGGATCAACTTCACGAGATGCTTGAACTCCTGGAGAGTGAAATGGCAGAATGTTTTCAAGTGGTTTCTCCTCAGGAAAACATTTTTGGTCTGCAAAGAAAGGATCCTCTTCTGGCTCTGTGAACTCTGTGTCAGCTTCCTCTGAACTGCACAGGTACATAGTTATTTCAGGAATCTCGTCTGTTTTAGTATCCTGAGGTCTTTGCAGATAGGGTCCTTCAACTGTGTTAGAGTAAGGCAAGTTAGAAGGTGGGTTGTCCTCCTTAACATGTTGCACACCATTGGTAATCCCCAACAGTGAAGATGTATCAGGCCCAGCTGGTGTGTTATTATGGTCACTGTATAGACTACACTCAGGCAAGGGAGGAGTGCAGTCTGAAAGAGCTCTGGTTTTAGGGCTAGTAGAAGATTTAAAGCTGGATCCTTGCTTTGTGGGATCTATATTAGCATCAGCACAGTTCTCTGCATCAGACATGATCTTGGGTGCCACTGGTAACTCTCCTTTGTCCTCCCTGTCCTGTGCTGCACCTGACGGTGTTTTGTTCTCACCAAGCTCTATGTTGGACCACTCCTCTTCCTTCAGTGGTGTGTCATGACCAAAAGACTGCTTGGTGGCATTATTTTTCGACCAGCTCCAAGGACGGTTAATTTTGGTAGCGATGCTGAGTCTAGGCACTGGGACCGTGGAGCACACTAAATACTGTGACTCTGGACTGTTTATACCAGTGGCTGTCATCGCTGCCGTGCGCAGCACCCTGACCTCTGGCTTGCGAATGGTTCTTCTGTTTGAGAGGTTTTTAGTCTTTTTCTCGCCTTTGTGCAAGAGCGATGCTTTCACCTCTGCAGCTGAGCAGAGAGTGCTTTGTTCAAATTTCTCCTTCAGTGTGGACAGCACCGAACTCTTGTTGACTATTTTAGGCAAGCCACTCTTTGGTCCCTTTGTTTTCCAGTTTGGAGTCTTCTCCTTGGCTTCTTTTTCTTCGGCAGCTAAAAATTTCTTCAGGATGTTCTTCACTCTGTTCTTCCCACTTGCACAGCTCCACCTGGCCCTCTCATTGCCTCTTGTCTCTGCATCCTCCTCTGCTGATTTTCCATCTCCTTTCCCATCTCTGCTTCTGTCCAGCTTGTTACCAGCCCTGCTCACCCACAGCTTCTCTTTAATGACCAATTTGCCAACTTCTCTTCTTTTCTTGGTGTATGGCTCGCGATTGGTGTTCAGAAATCTGGATCGCAAGAGCTGAAATCTGGTTGGATACTGGCCCCTGTTTGGAACTGGACACGGCTGGTTATAACTCACCTTGTTTTCTTTACCTTCTGCCCATTTTGCCCTCTTTCTGCTGAGCTCTGGATCACCATCTGCAAGCTCGGTGACGTATAGCAGCAGGCTGCTGAGAACAGCAAAGGCCCCTTGCTCTGTTGCCATCCTATCAAGCTTCTTCTTCAGCACCAAAGGGTCTACCAGCATCTTATCACCTCCACAAAAGTGCGTGCTTTTTGTGCTGTGTAAAAGAAAACACAAATGTTCTTGTCAGTTTATCAACGTTGCTGCTACCTCCTTGTTTTGCTTTAATGGCATGCTGCCACACGTAAAATGGGAAAAAATTAAAAATAACAATTAAAAAAAGCTTTGATTTAGAACTTCTCAGGAGAGTTGTTGTTAGTGGCCTGTTAAAAAGCATGCAAAGTGCTTTACGAGCTTCGTGAGCTGCGGTGTAGGAGGAGCACACAGGGATTCACACAGTCCCACACAGCACCATCGTCTTTTTTTTTCTGTGTTTTTTGGCCAGCAGAAGCATTTAGGGGAGCAAGCAACACCAGTGGGGGTGACTGCATCTTCTCTGTGCCACTCCTCACTCATTCACTATTAACATGTCCTAATGAAAGGGCAAGATCAAAGGAGTGTTCCTCTCCTGATAGGTCAAGCATAGGCAAATACAAATACGATGATAATGCAATTAGCAGGAAAATGTAGTCCTGCCTCTGGGTTATAAAAAACAAACTCAAACCACTAAAACAAAAGATGGAGCAGAACAAATGTGCCACTGATAGTTTTTGCTATTGGTACAGGTCAGAAGTCAGTAGGTACTTTCCCAAAATCGAAAAAAACTCCATAGGATTTGCACTGTTTGCTTTTGACTGCATTCAAATCCCACGTCAGGACTATACTCTTAAATCTGTCTTGTGAAAGTCTGTATGAGAATAGCAAGCCTGGCAATGTCCCTTGATTATGGCCCACTTTAATCTGAAGGAAGAAGGTTGGTATGTTGGACATCCACTTGAGTTTGAAGAACCAGGTCTTTGGACAGCTGGGGATTTAGACAATGCTTTAATTGGTGTGGATCAGTTACTAAATAAAATACTGAACTCAGCACAAAAGCTGGAACATGAAGTCCATAACAATAGATGGGGCTGGGAGGGAAAACAAGAGGTGTCATCTTTCTGATATCATGAGAAGCTGGAAGGTTACTTCACTGTGCAGTGGAATAGCTACATGCAGAGAATGTGGCCTGCATACAGTGAGTGGATTATTTTTTTACGAGTAGAAGTGGAATAAAAATTTATTTAAATCAAGCCCACATGTGGAAAATTAAGAAAGACTGCAAAGAAGCTTATCCTTTAGGGAGTGTCAGCCTGGAAAGGTTGGGTTAAGCCCAGTTGTGCCCTAGCAGCTGGGATCCCACAGACTCTGACAGAAATTGGACCCAAACCCTCACTGAAGTATTATGGAAACTGCAGAGTGGGGGTCTGGTCCCCACTCATTCAGCCAGGTCATGACATTTGGATTCCACTTGGCTGCATTTCAAGTGCACATATTGAGAATTGCAACCCTCAGCAGTGGGATGAAGTTGTCATGTTAAATGGAAGAAGGTCTATTTATAATGACTTGCAGATATTTTTAAAGGACAATAAAAGAAAAAAAATGTGACAACTGGCCTGTGCCTAGTGTGACAAACAATACTTTGTAGGGTTTGATTGGGAATAACCACATTTCACCACAGCACAGGTGCAGACTCCCACGTATATTATGCAGTAACCACTACTCTTTCCCTAGTGAATTGATCACAGACTAGGAGGAGGCTCCCATGTTACACCAAGATTCTCACTGTCACAACTATGGGAATTTTCAGAATAAAGACGAAAAAGATAATTCAGTATATAACTGGCTAAAAATATCCTTCCTATAGCTAATCTGCTGACATTTTGACTGAAAATTTGCTATGGCAGAAGACCTGACTGCTCCTCCATGAGAAGTACCTAATGTGTTCAGAAACACATGTGGAGCCATCAATCAGCATGATTTAGGTCCGTCTTTGCTCTCTTAGAAACAGCAGCGGAACAAGGTGCCCTTCTGGGTTACGTTGGATACAGTAAATAACCACAGTAAAATAGGGACCTGTCCAGCTTTCAGTGAGGTCAACATAGCCAAACTGCTACTGGTTGTGAAGCAAAGAAGATCAGGCCCTTTCTTCAAGGAATATTCACAGTAATTAATCACTCAAGAACTATAAAATTTGGACACCTTCATTAAATTATATTACTGGTGAGCCCTGTTTAAGATTTTCCTTTTTCTTTGCATTCGAGCGTACTTATAGGATGCCATCTGGAATGCAGCATTCGTGGGAATACTGCATTGCCTTAAGTACCAAGACATGTTGCAGGGACTGAATATTTAATCCATATTCATTAGCAAGCAGAGGAAAATGAGCAAACAGCTATGGTACCTATTTACAGTGTCTTCAGTTCTTCCAAGATGACCTCACCTGCAAACCAGTGTCATGACCACGTAAATCAGAAACGTGTTCCGTGCAAGGGATGTGGTACAATTAAACTAATTACTGAGACCACCATAGAAAATGCAGGTAGTGATGTGTCTGTGTTGTCTCAGTGTTTGGAAGACATCATGCTTTCCACTTGGGGAAGTAGGCCAAAGTCAGAGGGTTTCTCAGGTTTGGGAGCATGACCATAATTTTCAATAGGTCAAGACATCATCCCTGATATTTCTTCACCAAATTTCATCCTGCTGCTCTTGAACTGTGTGACCTATCAATGCAATTAATAATAGTCACCAGTGAACTCTGGTTGCACCTGTACTTGGGAGGAACTGGTGCCACGGTCTAGTTGATTGGATAGGGCTGGGTGATAGGTTGGACTGGATGATCTTGGAGGTGTCTTACAATCTGGTTGATTCTATGATTCTATGCACAGAGGGAATCCTACACCAGCAGAAGTCACTCCCCAGTGATGTGAGCCATGCCAGATGACAAGGCAAATCCTTGGGCTTCTTCCTGATGCTGTGAAGTGATCTAACACAGAACTTTAGCCTTCATGCCCCTCTCCTTCCTTGGAGACATTTTAACGTGCGTGATGCATCCTTAATGTGCTGCTGTTTTCTGGAACTGCTGCTGCATGGCTTAAAGTGTCTAGAACAGAGACCGCTTGCACTTCAATATTTCCTGTCGTCTTGGCCCATGAATAAGTAAGATACACTGGACAGGCAGCTTAGTTATTTATTTACGGGTCCTTTGGCAACACTTATCATGGCAGCATCGGAGCGGCAACAGCCTGATATGCTAATGGACAGCAGTGCAACCCTATCCCACTGGCTGACCATTCCAGAAGGACCTCTGCAGTAGACACTGTCATGTTGTAGAGCAGAGGAGAGCTGCCATGCCACTGTGGAGGGAGAGGAGCCTACACTTTCCCCCAGCCCTGCCTGTACCAATGCTCTCCTGTGTTTCTGCTCTGCTAGGGGTCTGGAGGCTGCAGTGTAGTGGGGATGGTGGCATCCTGTGGCGTTTGCTGAAATTGTACATCTGCAGGTGTTTCTGGTTTACTCCTTCTGCTGTGGAGATTAGCAGGCCCTGTCTCTTGACTCTGAATTACATGCTAAATATCCAACCACCAAGTTGCACACCGGCAGCCTGAAGGACTGGTTGCTGTGGGGGCAGTGCTCAAGACACGAAGATGGGCAGGAGAGTCCCAAGCACTACAGAGACTTCATCAAAAGATGGGGAAAAAATTGGAAAACGCTGTCCAACTTGCAGATGAGCTGGAACATGGGAGGTACTGTGTCCTGCAGGCCCTCTCATCCTTGGGCACCTTATCACTGCCCAGCTTGTATGGTATTTGACCCAACAACCTGCCCCTAGATAAGGAAGGCAACTGGGAGCAGCTCAGCCTGCTCAGGGTGATCCATGGACCTTTATAGTGTGTTTAATGAAGTGGTGGCCAACACTCATCTCAACAGGAGCGAAAACCATGCTTTCTAGGTTGTCTTTGAGAATCACCTTTAAATGAGATTCTCTTATCTGCCTCTGAAAAAAACCCATAGTTCTCCCCAGCCTGAGTAGAAGGTAAAGTGTGAATAGTTACAAATGTTCTTCATTCTTTTGTGTGGTTGTTTTTCTAAAGGAAGAAGAAAAGACAAAATACTAGAAGAAATCCTACTTCATACAGCATACATTCTTCCCTCTTCTCTACTGCTGAATGTATTATGGGCATGCTAGAGGCATCCTAAACTAGAAGGAATGTTTTTAAAAAGTCTTGGTGTTCTGTTAAATCAAAAGCTACTGACACAAACACTCCTTTTGGTTTAACCTATCTTCAAAGCAAACACGAAAGCATGTTGCAAAGCTGCCGAGAGAAAACATGCTAGAACAGCAGCGTGTGAAGCAGCCGATACCATGGAAAACCTTTGCATAAGGATATTGTCATGCAGGCTACTACTCATAACGACAGGGATCACCTGCTCCTCCTTCTGCCACATAACATCCCAGTGACGATTCCAGCAATTGCTTGCATGGAAAAAGGAGTAGGAAAGTACTTATGTATTTTTAGCTATCTTTTTAAAACGCAGTTCAGCAGCTGGAGAAAGACAGGAGAAACCAACACTGTGTAGGCAATCAGTCACAGTGGAGTTTAGAAATATAGACCTGTCTCTGAGTTTCTGAGGTTATACACAAGGTTAAACACTGGGGACAAATTCTGCACTTGCTTCTTCCGTGTCGTTTCATTGAAGATTCCAGATTGGTGCCTGTGCTGCTGAGGAGGCATCAGAATCTCCTTCACTGGACTTTGTCTAATGCATGCAACTTTTAAATGAATCATAGTTTGTTGGTATTCTTGGGAAAAAATAGAAAAATAGAAAGGAAATTTTAAAATTATTTTAAAAGAAAGGAAAAAGGAGAAAGGAAAAAAGAAAAAAGAAAAAGGAAGAAGGAAGAAGGAAAAAGGAAAAAAGAAAAAGGAAAAAGGAAGAAGGAAGAAGGAAAAAGGAAGAAGGAAGAGGC
>VWZE01006610.1:113357-152857 GCA_013396675.1 Eubucco bourcierii | reverse complement strand
GAGAGGAGAGGTGAAACAATGGGAAGGACAACAGGAGTAAAGGGAAAAGGAAAAAAAGAGGAAATGGAAAAAAATAAAAGGGAAAATTAAAAAAGTAGAATAGTTGTAACTGTTTTCCTGCTGAGGTTTTTGTGGTGCTCAGGCTTGTGAAATGTGTCACAGCCTGACTGCTGTCCTGCTACAACTGCTTGAAGACCTCAGCCAAAAATTCTGATACTGATACAGCAACATATAATCTGCTAGATCTAAAAATAAAGAATGATGCTTAGAAAACAGTGTAAGATCAATTTATTTACAAATACTTCAGCCAGTTATATCTTTTTAAAAAGCTTTTGTTCTGAAAACCGAGGAAGAATAAAAGCATAAATCAGAAATTTTAGACACACTGATGATACGCTGTTATTTGAGAGTATTTTTAGTGTTGGCTTTTCCTTTTCTGGAAGCTTCTAATGTAACAATACCTTGCACCACAGTGCTGATGCGGGGATCAGTGGTTCATTAAAAGCTAATCCGTGAGACATTAGGTTTACAAGTGTCACAGACACATTAGATTTGAGAATAAGGAGGAACACAGTGGTGAAAGGATTGTAAAATACACAGAGCATATCCCCATAAGTGGCTACTACCATTAGTTCTGCAGGAAAGCATTAGTTCTGAAAATTAATTTCATATATAATTGCTGGTCACAGCTGTTTAGAAAGTGGTATTATAGCAAGTTAGACTGAAATCAGTCAAAAGAAGTTTTATTTGTTCATCTCCATTTGAGCTTATCTCACTGGTTTAAGCAGCACTCTTTATACTCAAAAATCTCTACATCTGTAAAAAAAACCCACAAAGACCATAAATATCTAATCAGTCTTGAACAATTCAGCTATCTTTGCTTGCACACAATTTACATACATCCTTTTAGACTAGCTCTTGGCTAATTCATTTTCTATGGACATGAATCAGCTATCTACAGGGTCTGATATAGTCTTTATAGAAAGAGAAAATGGCAGAAACTGCTTTACTTTTCCTCCATGGATAGACGATAAAGATTCTCGCCCAAGTACTCGAGCCTCTCTCGTTGTTCCAGGTCCTGGTACAAGCCTTTGGGGACCTTGCTCAAGCCATAAACCAAGCCATACAGGCAACCAGCGATAGAGCCAGTAGCTGCGCTTTCACCTGCAAGTTTAAGCACAATTGCAATGGTCTCTCAGTGTCACCTTTGCATACACAACCAAAAGCTTCACTGTGCAGAGAAGGAAATAAGAAGCCACTGATGGAGCATGGTATGGGCACGTCAGGTGGGTCGGTCCTAATTCATTGTCCTATCTCTGACAGTGCAGGTGAGGATGAATGCCCCAGAAAGATCCCAGAAAGGATGGACACCAAGGTAGGCACACGGTAACGCCTCTGGGCTAGGCGTTTATTTGGTTTGGCAAAAACCCACTCCAACAAGACAGCTCTTGCAAGCAGCTAGCCATCGCCAGGGAAAAGGAAGGAAGATTAATTGCAGGGGGCCTTGCTACACTGATAGTGTCCCTTTCTTCCTTGTAGCACAGCATATACTTTAAAATACCTAGCTATGGTGACTAGAGCCAATGTCTCACGCAGTGCACTCAGGTTCATGCCTGCCAGGCTCTGGAGCAAGGGTCTGTGAGCGCTCGCAGCCACGTCCGTGCAGTTGAGCAGCCCAGAGCCTCAGCGAAGGGCTCACACCAAGCAGGGAGGGCTGGTGTCTTTTGCCCTGCAGCTATCCGGTGCTTCTCAAAAGCCCATCAAGATGTGACTGCCAACAAAACGGTTATCTCTCGCAAAGCTGTAAAAGTAATTAATTGTGTCCCTCCAAGTGCTAGATTTTATCTGCCTGCTGCTTGATTAGGTGCTGCATTATTTTTTCCCTTTACTTGGTTTCAGTATGTGCAGCATAAAAGGCTGCCTTGCCAAAGGCACTAGTGTTAGGAAGAGAGAATGTATTAGCCCTTTACAAATCATAAAGAATCATAAAACGGGTTGGAAGAGACATTTAAAGGCCATCTAGTCCAACCTCCCTGCAATAACCAGGGACATATATAACCAGATAAAGATGCTCAGAGCCCTGTCCAACCTCTCATTGAATGTTTCCAGCAGTGGGACAACTATAACCTGTATGGGGGAAAAATAAAAAAAAATCTTCCTTATATCTAGTCTAAATCTACCCTCTTTTTTACTTTAAAGCCATTATGCCTTGTCCTGTCACAACAGGCCCTGCTAAAAAAACCTGTCTCCATCTTCCTTATAGCCCTCCTTTAAGTACCAAAAGGCCACAGTAAAGTCTCTCTGGAGCCTGTGCTTCTCCAGACTGAACAACCCCAACTCTCTCAGCCTTTCATTTTGGGAAAGTTGTTCCATGCTCCGATTATCCTTGTGGCCTTCCTCTGCACTTATAGGTCCATATCTTCTCTGGAGGACTCCAGCACAAAGCTGCACTGGATTTTCTTCTCTTGCACCTCTAGTGAAACCATGAGATATAGATGGAGCAACATTTGAAAAGCACCATAAATAGCTTGTTTGGCAACTGCTGCCAGTTTAGGGGTTAAAGACAGGAATGCAGATACAAAGGGCAATGTGGCAGACTGGTCAACAGTGGCAGCTGACAGTCATGATTTCTCTCTCCTATCCCAACTGACAGAGCAGGGGTTGGGAGGCACAGGGAGTTCTCACCTCCATGGAACATGGAGCGATTGCAGAGCTCTGTCCAGTCCCCACCGCAGCCCAGCAGGGCATCGTAGGCAATCATGGGGGCATCGTGGCCCCGTCTCCCACCTCTACCTTCGGAGCTCCACCTCCTGTATGTCTGCAGAAGAGAAGTGGTGTCAGGGTAGAGCATTGGAAATGTGATGTGGGCTACACAGCTTCGCCAGGGTGGCTTCTCTCCTGCTAGCTGGGAATAGCTCATCTTGCAGGGCAAGGGTGATAGGCAGCTGCATGGCCTGCACTGCTGGCTGTGGCATGGGGTGATCTAGCATGACGGTGGCTACTGCAGCCTAGGTGATGTCTGAGGTGCAGGCATAAACCTGCCTCCCAGTTTAAAGCATGCAGGTTGATTTATGCAAGCCAAGAATCCGAAAAGTAAATGAAGATAGATTTGAAATCTAAAAATCTCTTATTATTAAAAAAATTAGAGTTGGTAAGGATTTACTTTGTCAGTCGTCTTGCTGCCATGGACACATTATCAACTTCCCTTGTGACAAATTTTGCAAATGTTTCACTTATCCAAGTTTTACATGGGATGTGAAAAAGTTCTGACTCAGTAATTTCTTCAGGGGCTCAATTTGAAACTATGTTAATTCAAGTCCCCTTCTTTGACTTTTTCTTGCCAAGTATTTTCTTTCCTCTTCTTGTTGAACAAAAGGAAAAATAATTCACAAATGTAAGAAACATTTCTCCCCCTGGGAGAAGAAAGGGAGAAAAAAGGCAAACCCAAAACTACAGTGAGGTTTGCAAATCAGATGTTCCCTAGAGGAGGTGGTTCAGAACTCACTTTTTCCTACCCCAAACTCCCGAATTAGTATTGATAAATTTATAAGGGGGGGGGGAAAAAAATCCCTTTAAGAAAACCTGGTAACTTTATTTCCTGAAGTTGAAGTTACACAATGTTAAGTTGAATTGTTGCTGGTTCTTGGCTCCTGCAACATGTAGGAAAGGTTTGCGTTTCTGTCTATTCACTTTCACTTCAGTTATTATGTCCTTGGTTGTGGTTTATCTACACACACATCGAATGGGACGGAGTTGGACTACAGCTTCACTCAGCTGCTCTCTGGGTTTTGTGGTTTTTCTTGTCTTTTTTTTTTTTTTCTTGCAACTTGGAGAGTATATTTATCTCTGTATGCTTTCCTCTGCCACATGCAAATTTTCCAGTCTTACTGCTGCAGTTTGGGTCCTAGTTAGGTGGTGCTGACACATGTAATACTACCGAAGGGAAGAGAACCGAGCGTGAAGGTGCTATTCTGGGTGCACAGGCCAGCAGCTCAAGTGTCATATTCCATTTAGTCCTTAAGATAATGGATGCTCTGCAAATATCTGATATCATCTCACCTTGTTGAAATAACTTTGTATTAGAGATAGCTGTCCTCAGGACAGAGCTTGGGGGGAGTTAACTGCACCAAAGCAGCATTTCTCAAGCTTTTAAAAAAGTGCAACCTCCTTTCAACTCCTGTCCCTTTGTGCAGCCCTGCCACGTGGCATCAGCCCAGATTCCCTAGGGCAGGCGAGCAGGCAGGCAAGGACCAGCAGCACTGAGTGCATGGACAGGGCTGTCAACACGCACTCCCTCCTGCTGAAGGCACTGAGCTGCTGCCAAGCTCTGGAGGTAATTCACACATCCCCTCCATGCGGTAAACACCTGTACAGCTGCTTCTGACTTCCTCACCCTCCAGGAGCTGACCTGCTGCTGGCTGCCATTCCCTTTACACCCATTTTATTTCTCTTTCTGTGTCCTTTCACATTGGTGGTTTAAGCAACTCCATTTTGGGGGGATGAGCTCCTCACCATCCAATTGACCTGGATGATTTTGGTTTGGTTTAAGCAACTCCATTTTGGGGGGATGAGCTCCTCACCATCCAATTGACCTGGATGATTTTGGTTTGGTTTAAGCAACTCCATTTTGGGGGGATGAGCTCCTCACCATCCAATTGACCTGGATGATTTTGGTTTCACCATCCAATTGACCTGGATGATTTTGGTTTGGTTCCTCTCTCATTTTGTTGCACACCATGTCCAGCACCGGAAAGCGAGCAGGACAAGTAATTTGTCTGCAGAAGGAAGGCTGATCCCAAGTGCAGTGCAATTTCTGTCTATTCACATGTTCCAAACACGTATCACTGGAAAATATATTGTTACACTATGTACATTAAAGAGAGGTTAGTTTGTCTTTTATCCCCACATTTCTAGTTTTCTACAAATTTGAGCTGTATAACTGCTTTACAAAATGTGGCATAGCACTTTTGAGGTGGTTTTTTTTTGGTTGGTTGGTTGGTTGGTTGGTGGGTTTTTTTCTTAAGAGAAGGAAATTGCCTTTGCCTCGTACTTGGATCAATCTAAGCCATGCTTGAGGGCTCCACTTTCACATCTCCTGGAGCTGGTATGTGCCTGCAGAAAGGTGTGCCTAACTTGAATGGGAACATGCATGCAATGGCCAGCTGGCAAGAGCGGTGCCACATACTGGTGCTTTATTAATTGCTCATAGAAGAACAAACAGCTATACCTCCAGAAAAGTGGCCAGTTAGTTTGGAAGGGAGTGCAAAGGGAAGCACTCTTGAGAAAAAGTCAGTCAAGGTAGTTACCTTCTCCTTGTTTATTCTTCCTGTGTCTCACAAGCATGCTCAATATTATCAGCAAGTTAAGCCCCAGCTTCTGTCAGGCTGTGATAACTGGTTGGTGGTGGAGTCTGAGGGTCAAGCAATATTTTCCTTTCTTGTGCATGAAAATGAACACCTCAACAGGCCAGATCGATTTGGCTTGGGCAATGCAGGTGAATTTTGTTTCTGCATTAGGAATCCATGCAGTTGTTTCTTGAGTTAATCATGAGAAAATACTGTTTGGTTTAATCTCTCCTAAAGCTCTATTAAGACACTGGTGGAACTGGAAGGAAAAAAAAACTAGTAACAAATCCCTGGCACTGAGTTAATAAAATGAAACTGGAAGGACATTTATTCATTATATTTAGAGTAAGCAATTTATTATTATCAGTCGTGAATGTATCTATTGGGATCTATCTATCTATAAATCTATGTATGTATGTATGTATCTATAAATCTATGTATGTATGTATCTCTCTCTATCTGTCTGTCTATCTATCTGTCTATCTGTCTATCTATCTATCTATCTATCTATCTATCTATCTATCTATCTATCTATCTATCTTTTGCTGCATAGATGAGTACCTAAAAATACAGAAAGCGAATTCTCAGAATAGAATTGTGCTTTGATAGTCTGGAAAAAAAGGTTTGATTTATGGGAAAAGGTGCTAAGAGCCACATACTTGTTGCTTAGCTGCTAAGTGGAGACCTTTGAAAGGTGCCAGCACATAACAGAAAGCTGTAAACGCCAGGGAAGAAGATACATTATTTCTCTGGAGTTAAACAGATATAACCAGAAGTCATAAGGCAAAGGAAAGATCATGTATGCTGTAAAATAGTATCCTGTGGGACGTGGTGAAACACCATCTCTTGAGACACTTAAAACTAGCTTAGGCACAGTGCATGTTGGCAAAGAATTGCTTAGGACAGCTGTCTTCTGTTCAAAGGACCATGACCAAGTCCAGACCCTTGCACCCAGTGAGATTTCTGTAGGATTCAGGTCACAGCTCCATATGGCTTTAATGAGGACCTTTGGTGAGACCCTTGCATTTTCCACCCTTAAATATCTTTGGCTTCTGTTTTCTACCTGCTTTAGGCATCAACATATCTGACTATTAAAGTTGCCTCTCTGCACCATTTCCTCCCATTGCAGCAATCTCAGGACCAGTGGCAACTGCTTTTCTGCACTAAAGAGCCAAGGATAGGATTTGTCTTTACTTTCTTGAAATTTTAGAAAAAAGAAACAACTTCCTGACTGGTCTAGCACTGGAAAAATACTGGCATGTCCCATTGAAAACACCTCTTTGTTCAGAGCCTTTCTGAGTGATTTCTGAATTTCCAGTTACCTTTTCTCTTTCTTCTGCATCATAGTTGTCCGGGAAAACAGGTTTATTTTGGTTTTCCTCATTGATTTCTCTCTCCTCCAAATAAAACTGCCACTTGGCTTCGAAGTAAAACCAGTGCTCCTGATATTCTGAATGCAAAAACAAATGGCTGATGTAATATTTCATCTTGGCAACATTTTCAACCCTACATTAATAGATTTTAAAGAAAATTGGCTGACCTGAAAAATGAGGTATTCTACAATACTATGTATTATGCAGGCCTGTGTACTGTATACACATTTTAATATGGAGTGGAATAGCTAATTGGGAACAGAAGATGTGAAGGAAGAAAATATTTTCAGAATCCTGTGCTATTTTTATGATTTGTTAAAATTAAATTAGGAATAATCATGATGAGATTTTTAAAGAACTTACTGAAGACACTCCAAGGAAAAAGTAAGTGCCAACAAAAAGAGAAAGAAAAAACCCCATAATTTTATGCCAATTTTTGTATTCTTTTACTGTGATTAAAGAATGTCTAAAAATGCTTTCAGGTCTAAACCCAAATTGCTTCTCACCTCAGTTACCAGCTTTTAACCATATAGTTTCTCCAGTATTTCTGTTCTGTTTTCACAGTATTTCTACATGAGCTTTCAGGAAAAGGTAGATAAGAAAGGGCAAAATTTCCATTTTTGTATATTGTGATAAACAGCATGCACATTTGCTATATGTACCCATAGAAATAAGCCTTTCTTATAACCACATCTTTCTCCTTTTTCTGTTGCTTTAGAAAGAACATCTCTAATCATGCTTGACATAGTGAATGTAAATAATCTTATTAAATTCAGTTTATTTTCAAGCCAGAGCTCTGGTTCAATGTTTTTAGAAAGCCTTAAAAAGGTGCATAAGTCGCACTGACCAGTTAAGCACACCTGAGTGCATTTATCTGCTCAACTGAAGTCTGAGTGAAACCCTGCCAGGGAGAACAATGGGGTAAGGACTAGAATTAAGTGAGATGGGCCAAAGCAAACCACCAATTCATTATGGGACCATTGGTATACAGCTTAAAGCCACCAATTCATTATGTGACCACGGTTACACAGTTTAAACAAAACTAAGCACTGTCACCTTTGCCCTGTCTTTGTCCTTTGGTTGCTCAGTTGTGTGCTGCAAGTGGCTGAGGAACACATACGCGACCAAACTCTTTCTCTGAGGTATCCTTCAGAGAAACTGATTTTGCTACTTCTCCTGAAATGTCCTACAGGTGATCCCCTTGGACAGCCCAGATCTTTAAAGCAATTCAGCATTGTGTGAAGACATTCAAGCTGCCTCGTAGGACCTCGTACTTCCCCTAGGTTGCCGGTTCCCCAGCCGGAGACTGGGATGAGATTTCAACCATGTGGCACTACACACCCGGGAATGCCCAGCTGCCCTTTCGCTGTGTTCGTTTTGCTTGATTACATAGAAACCACTTGCCAGAACCCTATAAAAAAGGGAGGTATTTAGAAAAACGGAGTAAAAGAGCACTCACAGCCATCAGACCAAGGAGAGTGTCTTGAGGGAAAAAAAGGTCACACAAAATGTAGCTGGCTGAAATAAACTACTGATATCAATTCCAGTAGCTAGTTAAAAGACTGCTTTTAGGACCTGACAGATTTCTTTCTTTGTGGATTTCTTCTTTTTTTTTTTTTTCCCCTCCTATTTCTCCTGTGACTATAAAAGCCTTGAAAACTTACGTTTTCTATACAACACCTCAAAAAAGCAAAGAGATGTGATTATTCCAATGCACAGACTCAGAATTAAAGGGATCAAGCAGTTCAGGAACCTTCCACACTGTCAGGTCTGGAGAGGCTCTACCCCATCCCTTGAGCTCAGTGGTCACATTCAGGTCGACGGGACTCTCTGGCAAGTAATTGCAACTGAACGTCAGAGAGGGGTGTGGAATGGAGCCCTCTGCAACTGAACACTGTGTTTGTTATCCATAGGGGATAATACAGCTAAAAAAGATTTTTCTAAAACTGGAGGTCTGTCTTTAGCAGGATTTCTTTGCAGTGCATCTCACCGGCCAAGGAGCTTAGTCTTAATGCAGGAGACTTTCCCCTGTTACCAAAATAGGATGAAGCTCAACAATACGGGCACTAGCCAGAGAGCATGCCTCAAGAGTCCAACGTGCATACCTCCACGCCGAGGGGTTCTGCTAGGGTGGAGTGACAAGGACCTGCTGCAAAGTCACTCACAGAGGAACTCACTCACACTAATCCTGCACCTGCTCCTCATAGGTCTCAGCTAAAAAAATCCTGGTGTGCGATGAGGCCCAAACGAAAATGTGGGCTCTCTCGAAAGGCCCCCTGGTGTTCCTTTCAGATTTTAAAGAGGCAGCTTTCCTTCCCGGGGTAAACCTTCGTGCTCTTGAGTAAAAATTTCCATTTGATTCAATCCATCTCAACAGCCATCCCTTGAGTTTGACAGAAAAACCTCTTTCCTTGTTATAATTGATTTAATATAATGATAGTCTTCTGTCTGTGGCAGGTCTCACTGTTACAAACACATCACTCCCTGGCAAGGGAGGACTAAAATACCTTTGCCTCAAGGATCGTATATATATATTAGTAAAGTAGCAATATCAAGTCCAGTACTAGCATTATGCATGCTCAGTTGTTTCAAAACAAGGATACAACGGGTTGTATCTTAAATATTTGTTCAGAAAAGCAGCAAGTCAAATCTGAGTTTGTGGTCAAAAGCTAGCTCTTGGTCAGGAGGCACCTCTAGGGGAGCTTTTCTTGGTGAAATAAAGCATGCCAGTGGGTTTTCTTATGAAACATATCTGACTGCTGTAATTGATGGAAGAGGTCTGAATAATTCATATCACAGCAGTCAGTTTGCCTAATAATCTGCTAAATACAAGTTCTTTCCTCCCCCCTGCCCAGCAATCTTTGAAGACCTGCTAAAAATAAAACCATGCAGTAGGGTATTATTATTGATATTTCTCTTTGTATTTTTGCTACCAACACACCGGGCAATGAACAGAGGGTTGAAGAAAGTGGCACCACCTGCAGAGAGTTTACAGTCTGAGCAGGGAAAGCAAGAGGACAGCCTATGTGGAGGGCAGAGAGGTGAAAGCAGCAAACTGGAGAGATTGGTGAATGATGTTTCTTCGGTATCTTTCTAGCTGAACACGATTTTAAGAAAGTAGCCCTTGATTCAGAGAGGTTACCTGCCATGTGGCGAATGGTCTTCTTGCAGTACTCCTCAGCCATGGGCACAACCTTCATCATCTCTCTTCCCCACTGAACAAGGGGTTTTCCTTGTATTGCATATGCCACAAAGAGAGCTGTGCATAGGGACCCTAGAAAGCCTGGAATTCATAGATGGCAATGATTATAACAATGATTATCATAATTGATAGATAACAATGCACGCTTCGTGCTCGTGGCATCTTTGTCATGTCCCTTGTAGAATTTAGTGGAATGCCTCATGGCTGCAGGATAGCTTCATGAATACACATAACCCATCTCTGACTCTTTGCAGGCTGGATTGTGGCATGTTGAGATTCTTGGCTAAATCATGATGCCTGTTGGTTTGTGACTTATTTTACATGGAAGGGAGCTTCTTTTCTTAATGGTGTAATGTGACAGAAACGGAGGTAGGTGTCAAAAATAAATGTAATCCACTAATGTCGTACTGAAAATCTTCTAATTGAAGTCACATGCAATAACTGACTTGAGCAAAGCGATTCAATTACAAGCTATGTCACCTTGCCTACAGAGTCATCCCCCCCAAGGGTTGTGTCTGTTAGACCTAACACTATTTCTGACTCACTTTATTCTAAGGAGACATGTCAATCTTGAACAATTCCTTCTGCCTTTTAAGGGGACGAGTCTATGTCCCTTCACAAGAAAGAGGCAATTGTCCAAGCAAGGCATGCTCTCTGACTGCCTAGCTAGGTCTTACGCTTCAGATACAAATATACTGAAGATGAACTTTCCATTAACAGACACTTAAAGGTTCCGTGATGTCAGAAATAGAGAAATAGAGGTGCTTGTTTCTCATATTTGACTGTGCTCTTGGCATTCTGTGAAAGACAATAAACCCAACCCACTACCACATACAAAAGAAGGTTAAGAAAACAACTGAGCCCCAGGTGACTAAAATACTGATGTGATTGCTTGTCTCAGTGCATGGGTCCAGAAGTGTTCATTCATGCGTAGACATGAGCATGAACTTTACATGTTTTGCTGAAGGTAAACACAAATCATTTTAGGAGGTTACAAGTCCAAATGAAACAACCACTTCTTCTTTCTTCTGTAAGACCTGCAGCACTGGGTCAGACCAAAGTTGGCATGTCCAACCAAGGATCCAATAGATGCTTTCAGAAAGAATAAAACATCATGTAAAGCCAGCTCCAAGGGTCTCACTCAAACAGACAGCATCTAATTCAGCTGCTGTGAAGGTCTTTTAATGTCAGCTCAGCATAAGGGTGGCAACAGAAAGCTTAGAGGGTGTAGCAAAGGGCTAGCAAGGGGCAGTAGATGATAAAGAGGAATGGGGAGGCAGCTACCTGCCCAGAAGGATTTAGGGGTGCTAGCAGCCTCTTCCTACTTGCTCTCCAAGTAGCGCTCTCCCTATTCCTATTACTCTGCTCCCTCAACTCCTGCCAGCCCTCATCTATCCACCTCACTGGAGAAGAAAGCAAGCCTCAGTAAAATGGCAGCACAGAGTGAGCCTAAGTGGTTTGTCTCCTCGGCTTGCTAGAGCCTCTGAAGTAACTTAGAGGCAGTTTTAATCACTTAGCTTGATTGCTTTTAACAGCAACAGCCTTTTTTGTCTACTTACTTGATCCCTTTTGAACTCAAGTGTAACTGTGGGCTCTGCAGCTGCCTAAAGCAGAAAGGTCTGTGGCTTACCTATGCACAGCACAGGGAAGTATTTGCTTTGTCTGCTTGTCTTAGTCCTGACTCATATGTGTCAGTTGGGTTTTCTTTGTCTCTCATTTAAAAGAATGACAACCGACACCTCCTTTTCAGCTTTCAGGTGGCCCTTTCACCCCTCTCATCTTTACCTCCCCAACATCCCACTTTCTTCTTTTCCTAGCTGAAAACTCCTTCTGGAGAGAATTTCTCCTTGTATGGAAGGTGTTTGATGACTCGAATACTCCTTGCTGCTGTTTTCTGGCTCCAGCAAGTAACTTCTGAGGTGAGAGAACCAGAACCATTCATTATGGTTGAATTCACTGCTGTTTAATAGAGACAGAATGAGTATACACTTACAAAGCATATTATCGGAGTGACAGACCTGAATATTCAGACCAACATTAAATTTTCTTGCTTATTACTTCTTTAGAAAATGTTTCAGATTGTGTCCAGGTAAGTGAAGGCAGATTTTTTTTGGCTTTCTACCTTTACCTACATCAACTGGATATGACAAAACCTGTCAAGAGAAAAATGTTTTGATACCCTGAAGCATAACCTTGCATGATGAAAATGAGTCATCTGGATGTATATGAATGCTAAGATTTAATCAGGGCACGTGACACAAATGTGCTTTGGACAAGACAGACTGTGTTTAGTTCTCAGGATTTTAGGAGAGAAACCTCCCAGTCTGAGACTGCCTTCTACACAACACAGAAGAAAATACATAAGCCTCTGCAAATAATGTATACATGAGTATACTATCTAAACAAAATTCAAACCAAGGCTGTGGAGTTTGAAGAGCAGAAGCAGAATTCCCAAGAGAGTCTGTGCAGAAATGAGAAGCAGCCTTAGAGACTTCTAGCAGGCTGATAGGTCAGCAGACATTACCTGTGGGATGGTTGTGAGTCATTCGTCCACATTCAATGCTCACTTCGATAAGTGACTCCAGCCTTTCTGGCTTCCAATATCGCATTCCTAAGCACATGGCTTTTGTGGATGCTCCAAATCCAGAACCTGAAGCAGAAAGATAACACCAAGCATTTAAAAGGAGACTAAAGATACACAAATATGCTGATAAAATGTGAAATGAGCAGGTTCTATCTACTGAACTCCTGCGTGGGAGTTCCTCGGTGAATGGGAAATTAGCATTAGTTACAAACGTTTTGAAAGTTTCTTGTGAGGAATTTTGCTTCTATGCAGTCATTCTGGTTTTATAGGCATATTCCAATATTCTCAAGAGCTGTGAAGAACATAGCGGGTTCAGAGAACTATGTGCTCTCCAGTTCACAGCACTTGTTCAATTCAAACTGTCACATCACCCTTACTCATTCTTGGTTGACACTCCTGTTTTGCTTGCTCCAGATGCCAGCACTAGAAGCAGAAGTTTGAGAATCAGGTACACTTTTGCTACATCCTTATTTTAGTAGTCCCTGTGCTCAAAGTGTGCCATTAGAACACTTGGTATGAGCATCTTTCATCCTAGAAACCCCCACTACTAGTGGTAGCTCAGAGAAATAATGTATCCCAAAAAAAAACCCCAAAAGACTGCAGAATCTTCCAAAGTTAGGCAATGTCAGAATGGAGATTTCTTGTGCCTCTCTGTGTGTGCTCATTATGGTGAAGCCTGGGCTTACTGAGCTTGATCCTGGGAATTTCTGCTTTCTTCAGCATGGAGTTTGTTTATTGAACAGCTAATTTAGCACTTTTTAATCCTCAGCATTGAGTGCAGGATCCCAGGTGTTCATCTTTCAAACACATAATTGAATGGAGACTTAAATTTACTAATGAGGTTTTTCTGAAGTACTTATCACAATAATATCAGGATTCCACAGAAGTTTTAAGGAGCTTATCTCCACAAGGCACCAGTGAGGTGATTATCACCTCTTTGCAGTGGGAGAGCCAATGCCCCTCCCAAAAGCATTAACTCATTGCAGGCACCCAGCATGAGATGGATAGGTATTGATTTCTCCAAGTACTTGGCATTTTTCAGCACTGTCTTTGCTCAATCACACTTCTCAGTGACCTTGGGTAAAGCTGAGAGCAACCTGCATTTCTCCGTTTGGTCCCTGGAAGATAAGGGGCGTATTTATGCCATCTAATTTTAGCCTCTGTGGAACCTGCATTAGAAGCACAGTCTTCCTGTCTTTCCCAGCCAGGCAGCATGGAGGAAGGTTATATCTCTGCTAACCTGTACAGCAATGCAGTAGAAACAATTCAGGGGGCAGAGTAAATTGAAACAGCAGATGCCAAGGAGCCAGAGTCGAGGTTTTCAGTCATGTATCTCAAGAAGCCCTCAGTTGCTCCCCTGTGCCATGCCCATTGTGGGTGCAGAGCATCATGGACTCCCTTGGAGCACTCCTTGCCATTTGTTGTCATCCCAAGTGGCTCCAGCTCAGGTGTCCTGAAATCATGAGTTTGACCAAAGCATGGTAGAGAGGGTGGCAGGAAGATTTATTTCATGCTAAACTGAAGCCTGAGTCAAAGATAAGTTACCCTTCAGCATCTCCAGGTACAATACAGACCAACCAGTATCTTAATCCATCTATTGAGAAAACCTCTTCCCCTTGGGACAACAGCTATCCTGAGTGAGCACCCTGGTTAGGTGATCTAATCAGGTTAGCTGAAGAAATTTCTTTCCTTTCTCATCAGAGGCTAATGTGCAAAATTTGTGTGCATCAACTCTTCCAGAAAAGGCAAAATACCTGATAAATATGACAAGAAAGACTTCTGTGAAATAACATTTTATTCCTTGCAAGCTTAGAGCTTGCTTCTTTACTCCTTTCTAGCCTTCCTGATAACAGTGAAAAGGGCATTTTCCAGAACACCTGTGACCACTGCTCCTGAGGAAAAAGACTGGATACTTGTCTTACAATTGATGTGTTTGCTCCTTGTCTTACATATGCTGAAGTTGTAGTGGCTGGTTATTAAAGAGGCAGAGGCAGATAAAACTGCCTACTCCACAGAACACACAGAAAGCATGAGGAAGAATCAGAAAATAAATTCAGTCTTCCAGAGAATCAGTAAGCTTAACTGGGAGAAAATACCTCCTCTGGCCAGACTTTCCATTAAACCACCTGCTGCCATAAAGCAAAGTCTTCACCACTCTGCAGCCTTGATGCCTCCAAACGACACAAAGGGTATTGCGCCACAGAGAGCTACTATCCTAGCATATCCAGGACAGAGGACAAACTACAGTAATCTGCTGGTCTGAAGGAGCTTGGCTGCAACTTCATTGTGTTCCTCCAGTCTAGGAAATTTTATTAAAACCTTCTGCAGAATCAGACAAGCAAACTTGATAACAAGAATTTCCATCACATGGAGTAACATTATGCTTAGGCAAGGCTTCAGCGGATTTGCAGCTGTTAGCTCCCATGTCTTAGCATCTACCACTTGAAGCAATGAGGTAAGAGATGAGACTAGTCCATGCAACAAGTGAGACACATGTAGGAACATAAGTACTGTCCTTCACTCTCAGACCAAAGGTTGACCTAGTTAGTGGGGAGGATACTTAAGAAAAAGTATTAAAAAGTATAGTGATGCTACCCCTTTGTACTGATAAAGCTGCTGAGAATTTGTCTCCTTGATCCAGGAGGCAATTGGCTGTTCATCTTTCTGCTTAATAACCCTGGAATTTCCTTGAGTGAATTTGCCTAGCTATTTTCTGAACTCACATGAACTGCAACATCTGCAAACTGGCATTGGAAAGTAGTTGTGCAGTTTAATTAGGTGTTGCATGTAGAAGTCTTTCCTTTTTGCTTGCTTCCCAGTTTCCTGTGCTGGAGGAGACAGTTTTCTCCATTTCTACTTGTATTCTCCAAGCTATCTATCACTCCACAACTCTCTAGTAGACTTCCTCAGACATCACAGCCTACAGAAGCAGGTTTTTACTAATCCAACCATCTTTTCTTTCCAGCTCTCTTGCAGTCTTTGGGAGGAAGGGAGAGCCCAGGTTACATATAGTAATCAAGAAACAGAAGCCACCGATTTATACAGTGATGCAAATACGTTTTGCTTCATTCTCTCTCTGTTTCTTCCCCAGTCATTTCTTATAGTCTGTTTGCTTTCTGGTTCTTACTGAGCACTGAAGCAATGCTCTTGTAGAACCACTGTAATTCCTCAGTCCCTTCTCTGCATGGTAACTGAATCATCAACAGAAACTAAGCACATGAAATTATGTACCCATATGACTTTTCACTTACCTGCATTGCATTTGGTCCTGCTACTGTGCCACAAAATCATTGCGAGCATCTTCTACAACTATGCACAATATTATCTTTGACTTGGCTGACCCACTATGTATTTGCATGTCCAGGTAGTTTGTGGGCATATTGCACAACAGAGGCCCAACACAGGTACTTTTCACTATAGAGAAGACAGACTTCAATCTCCTGCTCTTCATTTAGTGTCTTTTAACCTGTCTTTTCTCTGTGCTCAGGTGAACCTTTCTGCCATCGTGTAGCACTTAGTGCACCATCACTTTAATGCCTTTGGTGAGGGAACTTGTTGACTGCCTTTTGGAAATCCTAACATTTTCCCAGTATGTCCTTTTTGCTACTTCATGACTCTTCTGATAGGATTCTGAGGTGTGACTTCTTGTTGCAAAAGCTTTGTTGAGGCTTTCCTCTTACATAATTTTCATTCATGCACTGCATTACTCTCTTTTAGCATGTAATACCTCAGTGTGCTTTTCTTCACTCCACCTCTGTAGAATAATAATCAGCTTCATGGCTGCTAAGCCCTGAAGAGGATGTCTGTTTTGTGAGTACAGACTGTTCTGCATGAGAACTTATGGCCTGGCACCTTTATTTCCTATCTGCCCATGGCTTATCCTCATCTTTCTTTCTGTTTCCAAATTTTATGCATTTAACTCACAGTTTCCTGATGCTCCTCTACCAATGCCACTGTTCTCAAGTGCTGCTAGGAAGCTCAGCAGCTGTTTCACTAGCTACAGATAAAGACCTGCTTTGACGGTACAGCCTCAGTCTGAAATAGACACACAATACAGATAGAGCCAAGCTGCCACATGACAGACTTTTCCTGGTGGCTCTGAAGGCACAGCTCTAGTTCAAGGGGTACCACCTTTTTCAGATGTTGGTTTGAGCTCTTAAACATCAGCAAACCTTTTCTGAACAATTTGTGGTTTTGGCAATTGGTCAAAACATTTTTACCATCTTTGAGAAACAGTAGAGTCATCTGCATCAAATCTTTAAACAAATGCTGACAGACAAACAGAAGCAAACACTCAGAGGTGAAAATTTTAGCTTTGAGCTTATTAATGTCATAAACTGGGGAAAAAGCTCATAAAATGGAAGGTGTTAGACATCTTTGGGCAGGTCTTCTGGTGGTCACAGGAATCTCACCATCCTTTAAAATAATTTGGATACCTCTGCACTGAGTGTGGCGATGAACACAAGATGAGGTGGCAAAGAGACACATAGGACAGTTCGACATAAGAACCCACAAGAATTCATCTTCCACATAAATCAGAATAGAGTATCATCATATAACCAATGCAAAATCACCTAAACTAAGATTTCACTGGTGCATGAAAGGTGGCACATCAATTCTTCCTGGAAGTGAGATAAGACAGAGTAACTGTCTTGGCATTTTGGTTCCAGGTCATCCAATTGCTAGGAATTCAGTGCCCATGGAATATTTTTGCCTCATGAAGAAATTTGTGAAAATCCAATTTAAAAAGTGACCTCAGGTCACTGGCTGTTTTGCTCTNTCTATTTACAGCTCAGCACAATGTACAGCAGATATATATACTATACACAGGATATTTACAGAAATATACAAGTAAAAGGGAATACAGCAACACAACTCCCCTCCCAGAAATCAGAGACCCCAGGAGGGGTTCCCAACCACCCTTCCACCTTCTCCCCACCCCTGTACCTTACCCCAAGGTTTGCCTTACGTGCAAGGTAAATTAGGAAGATCGGCCAGGAGGGTTAGAAGAAAAGTGGTTAGTGAGGATTAATCAGCAGAGGAGCCAGAACCCAGAAGCTGCTAGATCCCACCAGCAGCTCCTGTTCCAGCAAGCGACAGAGAGCAACTGATTTATCTATTGTTTTGGTTAATATTCCCAAACAATTCTCCAGCAAGCCTATGAGTGAAGTAGACATCACCATGTTTTCCTTTCACAACCTATAGTGTAAGTTTCTCTATTAAAATATTCCAATTAGCCTCAAACCAGCACAGATGTTCAGGATGATGTTTGTCAGACCAAATGGAGAAGGTGGGCTTTAGCTGCCATCACAAGGTGCTAACTCATTTTAGCTCCTTCTAGCACAGGGTATCACAAAACCAAATGGTTCATCATGAAAAGCTCTGGAGGAGGAAGGTTAAAAGAAGAGATGTAGCTCCAACATTGCAATAAGCCAGCGAACAGCTGGACGTATTGATTGATGCTCAGGGACAGCAGCAGTTCCCACAATTATTTTGATCAAATTTTACTCCCTGCCAGTCAGAAAACACATGACAGGTACCAAAGGGGCACTTTCTCAAATCTGCCTGACCACTAGCAGGGTGAGCAGAATTCACCAGGAAGAGGACCTTTTCCCTGCCAGCAGCTGTTACGAGGGGTGGAGGCTGAATGAGGCATGCTTTTTGTGTCAGAGAAAACTGGCTGCAGAAGCCTAGAAATAGCCATGGCGTCGTGCCACTGGATCTTTGCCATGATGTTGCATCAATATGCAGTGCTGTTGAGCAGTGCTGATATGTACTGGAGTGGTAGAGCATCGCAGTGACACAGTGCAACGTCTGTGTGAGCTGCCATCCTCCTGTGACTGTCTATGTCTACCTCCTCTGATGATAGGGTGTCTCTACAGGATTTCAAGGTTAAGCACGCTGTATGGGTATGTGTCTATATGTGTGCACGTATCTGCCTGCGTATTATTGATCTTGAAGTAGAAATTCAACTAATCATAAAATGAAAGGATCATAAAAAGAAAGAAAGAGAGGATCATGGACAGGGAAACAGGTCTAGACATATTAGGGTTATCAGCAAAAGTCATAGCTGTTAGCAGGGCATCCATGCAGAGTGGCTGCTTTCCCTCCAGTCAATGTGTTGATGCTCAGAGCAATTTACAGACTTGGCTTTTTTTTCCCCAGGTCTACCATCACTGAAAAGATCCAAGGCCACAAACATAAAAAATGTCAGAAAAGTATTTCTTAAAATAACCACTAAACTCAAGGACAAAGGTCTGGACCCCGAGGCACAGAGCCAAGGACAAAGTCTCTTTAAATAGATGTTAAAGAGGGAGGGGTTCATTTATGAGAGGACATAGTGCCCTACAGAAGGAATTCCTGGCAGATCTCTCGCCATCCCCAGGCGAATATGGAAACATTTCAGGGGTAGTAGCCTTTGATGTCAGGGGGGAAAGGAAACAATTTCCATATAGCCACGAACACTGAAACCATGCAATCTATAGCTGGGATGTGGTACCATACCCTTTTCATTGAACGGTGTGTGCCATGCAAGAAGGTGGTTGTCTGGTTTCAATTCCCTGCAGCCTTCAATGGTAGCAGGGTCCGGACGCCTCCCTGAGAGCTTGTCAATAGCATCCACGTAGCGTTTTACCAGCTCCCGGTACAGGTCTTCTAAGCACCAGTAATCTGCTCAAAGGAGGGAAGAGAAAGTTGCTAGGTGAGGCAGGAGAGCCAAAGAGCACTGGAAAAAAAGTAAACAACCTCACTGCACATTTAAAGCAATGTTTCTATTTCCACCTTCCAATGGATTGAGTCATGTTCCTGGTGTCACTGTCAACACATTTTTAAACACCTTGGGAGCAGGATGGAGCGTGAACAATCTCACCTCTTGGTTCTCCTGTTTTCCTGCTTCCTTTTCCACTTACAGTTCCCTTGATTGGAAAGGTGAGGCATTCTGATCATCAGCAGTAGGTGCTCAGGGACCTTATTTAGACTGTGGTGTAAGGTATTCACAGACATTTCTAGCCACAAAGCAAGTGTGTTGCTACTGTAGGGGCTGGGTGTGTACATGAAGCCAGCTATGCCTGGCTCAGCCAGTGCCTTTGCAGTCGTTTTCAGACACTAATCTAATTAAAAAACTAAAGCCCATTAAAAAAAAATTACTAGCAAACCATGAGATATGTATGATTAAATGCAAAGGCAATTTAGTGACCTTGTCTTTTAATCTGTGTTTTATATTTGTCTAAAATCTGTAGTTCTTTTGTTCTCAGTGTCTTACATCAGTGCAGCAACCAGAATATTGAGCTTTTATGAAAATTATCATAAAGACCAGTAAGAGCAGTAAATCCCTACAGCCTGTAGCATTTCCAACAGATGCATCTATTTCTGGAATAAGTTCACTAGTAATGTTTATTGCTTATTTTTACCAAGGCCTGCAGGCTTGCCTAAGGAGGAACTTCCCTCTGTTAAGCACAGTTTCTTCAATATTGCTGGTTCTCTTCATGGCTGTTGCTTGTTGTGCAGCTTAAAGAGTCTCTCTTTGGTTCTTCCATTGGCTTCTGTTGCAGTTGTGAAATCAGTGGGAATTGAGTGTCCTCGTTTTTCCATTTATCTTTTCTATGTACTTAGAGAAATCCCATTTAATACTTCCTTTGATGTACAGATTGAAATGACACAGCAAGGGAGTTTGTCCTAAAACTATCCTCATTTTGTCAAAGATGGGTGATTTCTTGAAATCCACAGAAAAGGTTTAAATTAAGAGAAAGTTTGGAACCCTGTAAGCCAGAGGCACTCAAAAGTATCAGTTATGTAGATATGTAAATAAAGAAGATGCAGGGTAAAACCAAGATTCCTCTCCTTCACATAAAAAAACCCTCCTATCAGTTACACTGGCCATCCTGCATACAGTCCTAAAGGAACAAGATACTTTCAAGCTGCCAATTCTTTCCAGATTTAGGAATCAGATGTCAGGTATCTGGATGGGACCCAGGAGCAGCATTTGTGCCCAGCAGCTTCTGCAGAAACCTTGTCCGCAGAGCCAGAGTGAGTCCCTGTGGTCCAGCACCTCTGGGCTACCCAAGCTCACCATGGTTCCCTCACCTGGAGCCAGGCTGCTCTCTCAGCCGTCAAGTGAATGGGACAGGTTCTTTCTTTACAGGTAAACCCTTACATTTTTCTAAACCTGTGTTTAAGTCAGAGAGGAAAAATCTTCCCTTGTTGCAACGACAGCTCCCCTGTTTTTTTTTTTTTTTTTTTGTTGGTTGTTGGGGTTTTTTTGTTTTGTTTTTTTTTTTGGTGATGCTGTTCTTCTTCCCTTATGGATCAGATTCCTGCTTGAAGTAGACAGTTTGCTTATTTTTCATTCTCAGATCAACCTTTCAGTCTGTTCACATGGTGGATTTAGGGTGCATCAGCTCAGTCTGCAAAATGCCTGCAGTTCTCTCTGCTTCTGGTCATCGAGCAGGTGACATCATCTACCTGGACTTGTACAAAACATTTGAGGCTGTGCCACACAACATTCTTGTCTCTTAATTAGAGAGATGTGGATTTGACAGATGAACCACTTGGTGTATAAGGAATCTGCTGGATATTCATCCTTCAAGAGCTCAATGTTTGAGCGGAGAGCAGTTTCTCAAGGATCAGCACTGGGGCCGATGAAGTTTAACATCTATTCATACAGTGGGATTGAGTGCACCTTCAGCAGGTTTTCCAGGGACACCAAGCTGTGTGGTGCAATTGATAACGCTGTAGGGAAGGGATACCATTCAGAGGCACCTTGACAGGTTTGAAAGGCAGGCCAATGGCAACCTCATGAGGTTCAACAAGGCCAAGTGCAAGGTCCTACATCTGGGTTGAGGCAATTCCAAGCACAAATATAGGCTGATCAATAAGAGGATTGAGTGGCCCTGCAGAGGACTTGAGGATATCAGCAGTTGAAAAACTGAAAATGAACCAGCACTGTGAGCTTGCATCCCAGAAAGCTAGTTATATCCTGGGTTACACCAAAAGAATTGTGGCCAGCAGGACAAGTGAGGTGATTCTCTTCCTCTGTTCTGCTCTCATGAGAGCCTACCTGGAGTATTCAGCTGTGGGGCCCCCAGCACAAAAAGAGGCATGGACCTGCTCTACTAGGTCCAAAGGAAGGCCACAAAGATGACCAGGAGGCTGAAGTACCTCCCCTTTGAGGACAGGGTGAGAGCTGAAGTTGTTCATCCTGAAGAAGAGGAGTTTGGAGGAAGACCTTACAGCAGCCTTTCAGTACTTAATGCCAAAGCAATGAGAGTGTAGGATAAACACAGTCAATGAGAATATCTGAGACTTTTTCTCTTTAGAGCCACAGTGCTCCTGATATATTTAAGAAACAGATTTATTATTTTACTGTTAGCCTGACTGGTTTGAGTACCCAGAAGTTATGGTTTTACAGAGTTCAATAAGCAAGAGACATAAGATATATATTTAATCATAACCTATGCTCAAAAATATGTTAGTCATCTTTTTTCTTAATAGACTGACATCTTGCCCTTATCTTTAGCGTATTAGCTACCCCCTAAACCATTGGTTAGCTAATAGCTAAGTATGAAGTGTCCAACACACTCTTCAACTGATCTCTACATACTAAATTTAGAGTAGACTGAAAGCAGGCAGATAAAACTGTGAAACAGGAGCACAAGGGAAATTTCATCGACGTGGTGGATACTTAGCTGCATCATGAACTTCTGCTACTGTTAGTTATCCAGGGTTAAACACTTACAGAAAAATCAAGAATATTTTTACAGAAACAAAATAATAAATAAAAAAAACCCAACCCAATATTCATTTTGAAGAAGCAAAATATTGCTGAATGGTCACTGTGTTCTGGGGTGCTTTGATGGTGATCTTGACAGTGCCAAACAGCTATAGTTCGATGGGGAAGGTATCTATACAAATACCATCGCAGCTTAAAAAGCAAAACCCAACATTCCTATTCTAAGAAAAAACAAATGTTCTCTCTCAAATTATTGTGATTTTAGAGAACATATGTTAATAACTTCCACTATTCTAATAGACTTTTTGATAAATATACTGTGAGAGAATTTTTTTTTCACTTTTGGACAAAGGGCTCCTTATAAAGCAAATTGTTCCTTTTCTGGTCTTGCAGGTCTTGCCTCAATGACTGCTTAGAGGAGACACCACTAGTGATGTTAGCTTGAAAAGAGGTATTAAGGTGACTTTACTCCAGCCTGGACTTGTGGGCACAAGCATGTTAAAAATGCACTTAGAAGAGCTCTTATCTCTTACAGGTGAATCTAGTGGCTATATTATTCCCTAAGGTATGCCAGCATGCAGATATTTACTTATCAATTACTTTTGTTAGGCTGGACACATGGCATTTTAGTCTTTAACTTTGACTGAGTGTATAAAGCTAGGGAAAAAGCCCCTCCACTCAGGACATCAAAACTCCCAGGTGTGTGTGATGGGCACAGGATTATGCTTGTGGAGGAGACAGATTAATGCATATTATCATTCACATAAGCAGCCTTTCAGACACACTTTCTCATGCTTTCTCCCATGCCTTCTCCATAAGTCTGGTTTATTCTAGGAAATGCAGCAGCTCAACAGTTTTCTTCCTTTCCAGACTGCATTTGCTAGTCCCATTGTACCTACCTGTGATGACAGCCTCTGCCGTAGCCATGTGCATGAGGGTGTTGTCACTTACTGGCCACTTGTCAGAAGAGAGCACCAGGTTCTCAAGGCCTCCAATTTCTTTCAGCTCCTGTTGGATTTTTGCACCTAAGGCATTGTTTTCTTTGGAGAAATTGCGATATCCGAGAGCATCCCCTACTGCAGCCAGCACGAGCGCAGCCTTAAATTTATCCATTCCTGAGACACTTTCCACTCTCTTTTGTCTGAGACAGACACCAAATCTCGATCTTCCTTTGTTCCTTTGCCTCCAGCTCAGCTCCTCTGACACTTTATATCAGCCATTGTGTCACACCAAGAGCACTCTCTATAAGGCAAGGACTTCCTTTTCTGGCTCTGCAGATGCCATCTCTTGTCCAGGACCCAAAGGACAGGAAATATTTCATAACCCAGGGACTTTGCAGGGGCTTTGTTCAATGAATTTACAAGAGTGGACCCGCAAAGCAAAGCGCAAAAGTCTTCTTTCTGCAACCCAGTGTAAAGCAAGCCAGGAACTCCTTAGCCCCATCCAGCGTAACTCTACACCTAGAAAAACAGATGTCTCCACAGGGGTGTTTATTTATTTAACAACTTGTAAATTAATATATTTTCCTGCCCCTTTCTGCTATGCTGGAGTCAGTCTTCCTTTTAGAGAAAGCCTCTGATACAGTAAGTTTCCAAACTCTGCAAGCACTAGAACGAAGGGTTAGACAGTAAGAAATCTAAACAAATGCAGATGACCTCTCCCATTTCTAATTATGCCCCATGATGATATTTTGTCAATAGCTTTCTTGCCCTGTTCCACCTACTGCAAGAATGCTTTGCTAATTCTCTGCAGCCTTGAATAAACACCGAGCAAAACAACAACTTCAATCCCTCGTCTCTTACTCTCTGGCAGAGAGTGACTTTTTCCTAAGGTCAAGCTCAGGTGCAGCCCACATTTGGACTCTGGAAGGAAAGTATTTTGAAAGATGCATTTAAATGGCATCCTGTGAGTCTAAGAAAGTTCATAGATGAAGAATCTCAGTGAGAACTGGGTTTTATTAATACCATCCCTTTAAACTTAACACTTGTGCAATTATATGCTTCATTCTGTTCTTGCAGTTTTATTTCATGCTTCTGCCATGTGGTACAAGAAATTGCTTTGTAGTCTTGCAGCCTTTTAAAAGTGTTTTACCCATAAATGCATCTCTGCATAGGCTCAACATCTTTCTTCAAAGGGTTTGCCAAAACTGACTCAGATCATGGTTTTGAGTCACCAATGCAGGCTGTCCTAAAGACTTACAAATTACTACTGCACTGCAGACAGAAATAAAAATGTAACTATAATCATAAGTAGATAAACAGAAAGCTTTGATGGGCTTGACTGTAATTTTGATAAACTGATAAACAGAACCCAGAGCAATAAACAGTTAATCACAGACTGAGTTGTATATATGTGCAGAAATATCATCATACTTCACAAGAAACCTTGCATTCAGAACACAGGCATTGCCAAACCTATCTACATTATAAGATGCAGTAGTAGTGAAAAGCACCCTCTTTAAGTACAACTCTTGTTTTACAGATTAGGACTTGGGTAACAGACATGTTTAGTACTAAGAAGAGGACATTGAGAATGTCTTCAGTGCTAGGAACAACTCTGCACTGAAAAAAAACCCAAAACCCAAACCAAATAAAAAACAGGATAGTTATGCCTTAAGGTACCAGGAGAATTACATAGTATCCAGAGAAGGTACAGGGCCAACCATTCTACAGCAGGGCCATGGTCAATCTGCTCTAGGGATGGCTTGCCATGAGCAGTGAGGATGTCAGCCCCTCTGCCCGGTGAGGCTATGGGAGGAGGCATTACCTCCCACAACAGGGCATTTAAGCTACACAGAGAGAATCTTAGAGTCACACCTGCAATTTCAGAATTACTTCAGGCTCTGCATGTCTGAAAATGAACACATAAAATGGAAACTAAAGCCAAACAGCTTACCAAAAACCCATCAGGAAAAAAAAAGTATTTATGTTCATGTCTTCATTACAGGTTCATGCACCCTTTTGTGGCATTTCGTCTCTACTCCTGCAGAACAATTATGATTTAGAAGGAAGTGGGAATTTGAACTTTCAAGGCAAGGACAGGAAGAAAGCACCTGCTGAAGCATTGCAAAGAGCTTATAAGGGCCTCATCTGATGGAAGGTTCCTTCCTGAAAATGTGCAAAGCTATTCTTAGTTTTCCATTTATCTCTCCCTTTCTGAATGTGGCTGCCAGTTGCACTGCCCTTTTGCCTCCCATGAACTTTACCCTGTTGCATGGACACTTGGCTGCTCGTAACGCAGGTCAAATTAGGAATAAAATCTTCGGCTTTAGGAACAAGGCTATAAGGATGAGAACATTTCAGAGAGGTTCTATTTTTAAACTCCACAAATCAGAATTTAATTTTTATCTAGTTTGTTAATTGCACATGATCTCCTTCTTGTGTGGAACTCCCAACCACTATGAACTTTTTGGGCAGAGCTAGGTAAGGCATACAGATATTTACCACTACTCCACTGAAAGGAGACAATTATTTGGAAAACATACTTGAACCACAAGTCAAAATATGGCAACTCCATTAAGATGGGTAAGTATTCACTTACAATTGACAAAACAAAACAAAACGAAACAAAAATCCAACAAATAAAGCTGGCAGAAAATGTTTGGTAAATGTTAAATCACATAAAGACGGAGCTTTTGTGTCCTCACACCAGTGTGTACAACTGCTTCCAGATGGGGAGAATCCAGGGGGGAAAAAAAAGGAATGGGAAGTCAGGACAGGGAAAAGACTTGCCTGCAAATGGCAACATGATGTTGCTTTAGCCCAACCGTGTTTGAAACCCTGTGTGAGAACATGAAAGTATGCCTTCAGTAAATGTGGCTCCACCTGGCATTTCCATCCAAGGGGAAGCCAAATCAATGACTTCCCCATGCACCTCTGTCTTTTATCAATAAGTGAACTTGCCAACAGGGTAGGGGCTGAGACTGCTGTCAACACAAGTCCTTCAGCACTTCAAGGTAAGAGACCCCATTCCATGTACTTCACCCATGAGTGAATGGATGATGCTTTTGCCATATAAGATTCAACACAGAAATGCTCTCGATTCTGAATTCACCCACCCAAAGCATGCAGAGCCAGACAGTGGGAAAATAGCGTTGATACTAAGTGGGTATCTGTGGTGGAAGGCCTAAATTATACCTGAAACACATATTCCAAATATCCACCTGAATACCCATCTTGCCCCTCCCCCTCCCTTCTCCCCTTCTTCCCGGGTGGGAGAAGCGGGAAAGCAGACAAAAAAGCCTTGGCGCCTTTAAGTCTACCATAGAGACACCATATTTGGAGTTACCACACACTCTGCTTTGTTTCTGGTAAACAGAGGTCATGGTGCTGGGCTTGTGCATCTCCCTTTTTTGGTGAGGTAACTTGGGATTGGTTCCAGGTATGTTTTTTGTCTGTTGTTATTGGTCAAAAACACTCGGTCAAAACTCTTAAAAACCCCAACCAACTCATTTGTTTGCTGCTACCGCTATTATTTTGTCTGCTACCTGATTGCATTGCTTTGCATCACATAGCGGAGGATGCCTCTTTTCCCCACAAACGGCGGACCTGACTCTGTCTGTCGCACCGAACTGCAGAGCTTACCCTACTGGGGTACAGCTGCCCGCCTGAGCTCAGCCCAGCCCCGGTCCGTTTGATGCTGGCTGAGCCTAAGAAACAGCCTCGTGGCAGCTTGACAACACCGGCACCTGNTGATGCTGGCTGAGCCTAAGAAACAGCCTCGTGGCAGCTTGACAACACCGGCACTTGCCGGCCCGCCGCTCTAGATCGAGAGCCGATCCCTTTGCCGAGCATCGCAGCCGATCGCACTGCTCCAGCCCAGAAATCGGGATCCTGCTTCGCCCAGGGACCGACCGCTCCGATAACCTTCTGAGGGCCACGGAAGGTTTGCCTCGCGTCTGTGATCTCCTCAGTCAACTGTGTTCCATTGGAATGACGCAAGTAGCGAAACCACATCGCAGCACTGCCACGTGGAAGGCCTCCATGCAGCAGGGACTGTATTTTTCTTCATTTAAGTTTCTACCCATACTTCCGGATTATAAATACTGAGGCTCCAACCAGTGAGTAAATTAACTCTCTTTTCTGAAGTTCATGAAAGTTTATGTTTAGTCTCAAGGCGGCAGCTTGTGCTGCAGGACTCTCTAGCTGTTTACGTTTTCCAAACGTCTCTTAAAATAATTTAAGTTAATTTGGTTAAATATGTATACATTCTGCAAAGATAGTTTTACTGACCGCATATTAGAATCTGTGGGTGAATTGTAAATAAGTTGAGAGAATTTTCTTTATTTAATAAAAATATTAAATATTTTTATATCGGCCTCGTTGCAATTAATTTATAACCCAGATTCAACCCCCTTCTTAACAGTATCAGACCCACTCAAAGCTGCATCTTTGCCACTTCTGAAGGGTCCCACTTGGGGAATAGGATCATTCCTTTAATGATACCAATTATACAACATATTTGTTGAGGCTTGGGAAATAAAATAGACTATTTTTACTCCATTCTTTAGTAGCAGGAATGAATCATTTTTATAGAGTTTTACGCTACTGCCTTAAAGGAAGAACATTCCTTTAACACCACACCACAGACTTACTTCTTCACCTTCTTGCCAGGAAGCAAGTGCCATGATATACAAAGCCTGCTGGGTTTGCCTAACAACAAACAGGTGGTTCACTGCTTGTAGAAGAGGCACAAATAAACACAGGGGAACTTGTCAAGTTTATGCACTAACAAGAGAAAGTATCCTGGTACTATGCTGAATCAAAATTTGAATGCCCTTAGCTTCCCCAGGCCCCTTTCATTCAGAGTTGAATGTTGTACCTACTTGTTTGAAACAATTTTCTGCACAAGGCTGCAGAGGCAACTGCAGTTGCAAGACCTCTCTGTTAACAGTTTATAACAAAAACAGCTCATTTGAGAGGAGAGTGATCCTCAACTAGTTCTACCCAGCATACCGTATGTAATGCAAAGGTTGGAAAACATTGATTATTAAAAAAAAATAATTAAAATTTCATATGGTTGTAAACACATTTTTTTCCTTTCAGAAGGGCTGTGCCTTTGGCTGTGCCAAATGCTGGCTGGCATCAGCTGAGTGAAGATGCTGGTGCTGACACCTGAAAGGAAAAGGCTTTGCCATGGTTGAAGTATCAGCACCAGCAGTTTTCCTCATGTAAGAGAAGACAGACTCCTGTGATACTGAAGTAGCCAGCAGCTGGTGAAAACATTGGAAAGGGATGCCAGCCAGGAGAGTAGAGGACAACTTACTTATTTTGATTTAGACTTTCAGAAATGAACCAAGGACAGCTGAATACATACCTCTGAAGGTCTCTGCACAGGCCTCTGAACCTATTGCTTCTACAGAGCTCAGAGCACCTACTAGACAAGACTATTCCTGCAATTACAGTTCTTGTTGCTAGTACAAACTAATGACACAGATTGCACAGTTTGGGTGCTAGCAGGTGCTTGTAGTGGATGCAGCACGCCAGCTAAACACAGCAAGCTTCTTAAAAGCTTAAATTGAGCACAGATGAGCAAAGCAGACATTTATTACAACTGCTCAGAAACTAGTAAGTTACACCCTTGTCCTCTTCTGACCGATGGAATGGTGTAAGAAAGTCATAAGTTAACAAGAAAAGGAAAGAAACCCCACCAACCTCTGCAAGGCTCCCAAAGGAAAGAGCTGACAAAAACCATACAGACATTTTGCATGACTGACTTCAATCCTTTATGTTGACAGTCCATTTATTCCTTTTTTTCATCGCCACAAAATACATACATACATACAGCTTACTCTGCAGCAGATCTCTCAGGTGCACTGAATGAGCAGATTCCTGCAAGTTTGCTCTCCTTGACATGACACACATGATAAATTACATTGAAATTTAGAACTGGCCAGTACAAATCCTACAGCTCAGTTTTAAACACTGTAGGATATAAAAATCAAACAACTTGGCACCAAGTTTAAAGACACATACAGCATACCTCAGACATACTGCATGCATTGAACAACTTGAAGGCATCTGTATCACTTATGATTATAAATTTATCACCCTAGGTGTTACCACTGTATCAGCTTACTTAAAGCAGTCAGAGCACCCTGCAAAGTGGAACTGTGGACAGCAGCAATTTATTAAAATACATGAGGAACTTCGGGAACTCATAATTTGAAAGCAGTTTATTTGCATTTAATTTTATGATTGTTCAAGCGTGAAGGTGTTACTCCATGCTATTACTTATGGGAATATAAAATGCATATGTGATTTCAAATGGATAGAAAACTAGGAAGAGCAAAAGTGTACTATGTCTAGGAAGCTGGCTGATAAGGAACAGCTCATATTTGGGAAATATTTTGCCCAGTCTTCCTCTGTTGGAAGGTACCTTCCAGGAAGTATCCTCACCAGGAATGAGACTTAAGGGTAACAGAATAAGTGTGCACATACAGAAACTGAACACTGTGTTAAGCACCTTCATGCTTTGTCAGATTAACAAGGCAAGAAATCTCAACTCACATACATTTTTAATGCTCTATTTACTTTAAAAGGTAGAAGGCTCATGAGGTTGATTCAAAGGAGTTCTCAGCATGAACAAGTGTTTCACAAGCTCTGGAGCAATGAAACTATTCTGTTACATCACATACTAACAGATTAAACTACTTCTGGTCAATTAAATTAGAGCTACATATTTTAAGTGGCAATTGTGGGAATTGCAAGCATTCCACTGCTTTTGACTGGATAAACACAGCTGATATGAGATGTTACTTTCTCCAAACTCTACAGGGAAGATCCAGAAATGGTTCATTTTGGGAAGGAAAAGCAGGCAAATCAAATGCATTAAAGAGAGAGTAATGCTGTTTTTAAACCTACTGACTTCTGTAGAATAGCTGGGCGTATGTACAGAAGTGCTCTTCCCAAAAGATTCAGCCAGAAATTAACCACCTGCTTATTACTTTCTAACTTTGCAGAGCAGAGAGGCGACTGGAGGCGGCTGGAGACCAGGACACTGACATCTAGTGGTTGCCATGCAAGACCTAACAGTTCTAACTGCTCGGGGTAAAAAGACTCAAAAACTCCCCCCCAAAAAAACAAACAAAAAAACACTCAACCAAAACCCAAACAAGTTCAAAACCCCACCAAAAAAACCCTAACATTACAACAACCACCCCCCAAAAAAAACAAAACAAAAAAAACCCTGGAAAAAACCCAAACTTGCCTGCTACATGAGATTTTGCTCATTTGTTCAAATATTTCCTAACCCTGCTTGTTAATCACACACAACTGAAATTCTCTCAAGCAGAAGAATGAAGGTGATCTCTCTGTACACAGCACCTGCATTCATTCTTGTCAGCTGCACTGAGAGAAATGAAAGTTGACTGCATATATGAAACTCTAAATATTAGAGTTTAAGAGAGTATTATAAGCTTTTATACCCTCACAACTATGAAATTAGGTAGTATGCTGTCATGCAATACTTGACTAATCTGATGTGATTCAGATATAAAAGTTACAGAGCTTAATGCACTACTGTATCTAAAAATTCTTCCATCCATTCAGCTCTGATTACAGAAAACATATTAATCATAGCTGTACACACTCTTGCACAAATCTTCAAAGTTTTACAGTGGCTATGACAAACTCATTCTGATGAGGTAGCATTTAAGAAGAGCCCTGTGTGAAGACATGTTTAATAATTTCTGATAAACATTTTTTTGTGCTTAAGCATTTGAAGACACTGCTGAGAAAGGAGATTGACCTCTACACTTTATAATTGATGGCTGGTGAAAGCAGGCAACAAACGACAGCACAAATTTAGAGTTGGTGAAAAGCAGTCCAATTCTACTAGCCTTGAGGTCAATGATACTGCATTAACTTACTATTTTTCCCTTAAATAAAACTGAATGCATGATACAGAGGCATGAATTGTAATTATGATCAATACAAAGTCTCCTTACTATTTCTCCTAAGCAAAAGCCAACTGCTTAATTCTTCAGCTTATTTGCATTTCCTTTCTGTTTGACATGTCAGGAATTGCATTCACAACTATACTGCATTATAGCTAGAATTCATGATACGTTCCACGCTACAGAAGAGTACTATTCCACAGGATCATTATTTTAAATAAAGAAAGCACTTAAAGATTAACTGAATTATGATAATCAAACAAATTATAAAAGCATCTTTGGTTGTCTACTTTAAAATGGTTGGAAAAAAAAAAACTGCAGTTGCAACACAGCACAGAGCAGGAGTCCTTCTGCAGCAATGCTACTGGTTCCATGTCCAAGCACTCCAAGAATAATGAGGATGTTAAACTCGCTGAGGGAAAACAAAAGGCTGGATGTGATAAATCTATACATCCAGGACTTAAACATACAGATTTAAAATTCTTACAGTAAGTGAAAAAACAAAGTGTAGGGTTTTTTGGTTTGTTTTGTTACAATTCTTTATCAGGAAAGAACCATGGAACTAACTTTTATAAAAATACAACATACTGCATACGTTTTATTTCGGGATTTAATTTATATACCACAAATACTGCTTTTATTTTAAGTACAATATGATACAGCTTTATTTATGTAACTGCTGGTGTTCACTTTGGATCATGAAGTTCATGAATGGCATGCTGTGCTGTCAAAACTTCAATAAAATGGCCTCTAGTTGCACTTCCCCAAAGTATAAAATCATGCAAAAATCTACATCCTATGATACAACCAGTATAATAATTGAAGCCAGTAGCCTACAAACAGCCTGGACTATTTTCTGAGTTTGTTCTTGAGGCATCCACAAGTGAGCCATGATGTTCTCTAGGCAAAAAGGAAGAACTTCAGTTTTCTCTCCTGAATTTCATCACGACCACTGAAACCAGCAATGATGTGCACAGTCATCAGTCAACAAATCTTCATTACCTAATGAAGTTCAGAGTGCAGGCTTAGTCCATAGCGACAAGTTGAAAGTTAGGAAGATTTATGTTTGCCTCCTGTGACTACCGGTCGTGCATATTCCACAAAGTCATCTATAAGAACTGGCCACGCTCCTAAAGAGAAGCCAAGCAATTCAGAAATTAATGTATTGTTATCAGCAACAAGGTGGTGTAGTTTCTAAATGCAAAAAAAATCAGAAGCTCCCTTTGACATTTCTGCTCTAGTCTAGTTTTAACACACATGGCATGATAAACACTTGAAGAACCTACCCAACTAATAAATAAAACATTTGAATCTCTTGTAGCAACAGTTATTAGTACAAATAATAATAATAAAAAAAAAATAAAGCACAAAAATCCACACTACAAAGTTTTCATTAATTGACAGCAAACCCATGCCTTTCCTATTAAGATCCATTTGTAACTTGGGAATTTTTTCTCTACATTCATTCCAAAACAGGGTTTGCAGGATTAGTAATGAAGTGTTAGTAAAAAAACGATGGCATATAGACATTCTTCCAAGTAGAAAAACTATGTAGATCTTTGCAGTTAGCAACACTTTGGCACAAAACCACCCAACAAACTCGTTTTGTTTAACTGATGCTCTTGCAGCATAACAGGTTCAAATAGTACTTGCTATATTGTGGTGTACACTTTATTTACTACTTTTACATATTTTTATTTCTTTACTTCTATTTACATATTACAGCAAATCAGTTAACCCTCTTCCCATTACTGTTTTGCATGACACTATAGTTGTAGCTACACCTCCGTGGGTAAACAAAGACAGAAAGTAGTAGCATGTTCTGTTGTTTGTTTACAGCTATAATTTAATTCCTCTTTCCCAATACTTTTAAAGATATTCAAGTACTACTTACCTTCTTCATCATAGTTGGACATATCATCAGCAATCATATTTCCAAAGTCTAACAAAAGATTCCAAGTATCTTTTGGAATTGATCTTTTATGATGTTCCTTAAAAAGAGAAAGAACAATGGTACTGTTCAAACCCTTTTCAAATTTCACAGTAGTATTTTATATTTGCATAGGAAAAACCAGATATTTTACAAATATTTATTAAAAAAAAAGTTCTGAGCATTCAAAGAAAGGTAAAAAAATAAATTACAACTAAAGAAGGCCAAAAAAGGGCAAGAAGTCTTTGCTAGTTGCTTTTCTTCCATTCTGCATTTAGGGTAGGTGTTTCTAACTTGTTATGAAAAAGAATGAAACAAATGTACTTTATAATTTTACTTAATGTCATTCATTCCAGTTTCTGAAACTGTATGCCCATGGGTCAGCATTCTGTCATTTTAACTTGAGCTCTTTTTCTGTTATGCCTTTTAACTTATGCTTACCCAGTCTCTTTTTCAACTTGTTGGCTAAAGGTTCACTTCCAGACTGCCTTCTAGATCCCCCATGTCAGCATCTCTTCCTCTCCTTCACTACAGCACACTACCTGCATTTGCTTCACTTGTGCACAGTCTCAGTTTTCCCAGATTGTCCTATTTTTCATTACCACCTCCCTTGTTTGATTCAAACACACTTTTTCTGCATCACCCCAATCACAAGTACTATTTGCAGCCCTGGTCAGTTTGAACAGTTCTCAAAAAAACTTCAGACCCAGTCAGTGTCCTCTCAGCCATTACAGTTAACACTCCCAAGATGACAAAGCTTATAATGAAACCCAACTGCTGAGCAGTTGTGAGCTGTGGGATCAAGTGAGACCATTCACATTTCCCTTTATCTGTTGGTACTGCTGTAACAACTGAGGATAGCAGGTGATTAATAGTGAACTGTGTGGTGTGGGCTTGGTTGGTTGGGTTTTTTAAGCAGTAATACTCTAAAGCATGTCTCTCTCCAAACTGCATTTCAAAAAATATGGATCAAAATGAGGTTAAAATGTCCAAAATGACAGCAAACATCCTCTCACTCAAGCCAAAAAGAGGGCATATTGACTCAAAAAAATATGACAAGTATACATAACTTCTGGGAAAAAAAATCATTAAAGCAAACAAGATACAAACAAAACACCCCACTCTAGAAAGTCCTGACTTACTCCTTTCCTAGGCTGAAATTTTACAAATCTAACCATTTCTTAAATATTTGTTACAAGGAAAGATACTTTATATCAGATCATCTGAATTATTGCTTAAAGCAGAGATCTGTAGAATTGTATGTTGTAATAGACTTGGTCACATTTACAAAGTGGGGAAAAAAAAAGAAGTTAAGACTTTTATTCAAGTTACATCTATAGTCCTGAATGTGGATGCATTGAACTGTATTAACGCAGGTAAAATGCTGGTGAAAAGTTTTCACAAGTTCACTGGGTGAAACCAGTATGTTATTCAGTGAGTAAAATAGAGATATTGTCCAAATGTTTGTAAAGAATTTCAGAAGATACTGCAAAAAGTATAAACTTTCCCTCTTAAGCACTGGTGATTATGGGACAAACTGCAGAAACACTCCTAAGACTGATAAGCCACAGATGAAGAGATAAATTCAGAAAAAATAAATCAATGAAGTTAAATTATGTTTTACTTAGCATATAAGGGTTTGGTTTGGTTTTTTTTTTCAAGTAGATGGAAATCAAAATGTAGATGCATGTGCTGGTTTGAGACTAATTGGAATATTTTAATGGAGAAAATTATACTATAGGTTGAGAAAGGAAAACAATGGCGATGTCTACTTCACTCAGAGGCTTGCTGAGATGTACAAGAAAAGAATACAAAAACAAATATAAGACACTAAGGCTTGCAGACACTCTCGGGCTGTCTAGCTTCTTGTTTTCTTCTCTATGCCGAGTAACCTCACTAACCACTTTCCTTCTAACTCCCCTGGCTGATCCTCCAAATTCATCTCACATGTAAGTCAAACCCTGGGGTAAGGTACAGGGGTGGGGAGAAGGTGGAAGGGTGGTTAGAAGCCCCTCCTGNGCTTGTGGTTTGTGGGTGTGGTGGGGGGGGGGGGGGGGGGGGGGGGGGGCAGGGAACTCCCAAACCATCACAATGCATGAATGATTGAGTCAGGATTTAATATTTTGAAATATCTGAAGTTGAATTTATCCATCTTTAATTTCACTGCCCACAGAATTGCACAGGTAAGAGAAAACTGTCAAGATCATTTCACAACAATTATATGAAAAATGAGTCAAAATGATTACTCAGACAAGAGCTCTCACTTAAAAATAAAAGCCTCTGAGGTTAAGTCAGTCATAACAAAACTGACATTTAAAAAAGACTGAGTTTATGCAGTAACACGAAAGGCAGAGTATGGTAAGATACGTGGTTGACAATGATCACAGCTGTCTTGAGAGTAAAGACAACACAGGCTCAATCTACAATCACTCCTTCCTTTCACACAGGAGTTTTCGTAAGTAGAAGGACACAGATCAAGCAAACAGAATGCTTGATTGCTTTGTTACAGCTTTTTGCTTCCTTCTCAATTAGAAAATTATACAGGGAAGATTCAGGTTGACTTAAGACTATTTCATATCAGTTTTCAAAAAGAAAAATAAAAGTTCAAAGCAAGTAGTCAGACACTGTCGTTTGCTTTATTGTACACACACAGCATACAAGCCAGGCTACTGTGGACTAATACTCAAAAAGGAGCATGGTATGTACTTACCAACAAAAATTTATTCCAAAGATCTAGAAATTTAAATCTTCCTGACAAGACTAAATTCCAATATGCAATTGCCATTTCTAGATCTGCAAGAAACAAAGCAACACATAAATATTACAGCACACAGTAGGCCATAAAATTCTTGCGGTTAAACAATTAACTACATCCAGTATATTAGGATACAAACGAGTGACATTCATCATGTGAATGTGAGTAACATTCGTAACATCACTACAAAAATAAATGTTTTCTACTCTAACCTAAAAGGCAGATGACAAGCTATAACAGCATAAAGTGCATGTTGAACACTGCAGTCCTACAGAATACTTTTGTCACCATCTGCCAGTACTAGCTTCAATCTACAGAAACAGAACAAAATTGTCATCAAATACTGTTTACAAAAAAAACCTTCCAATATACAAAACCAGCAATTATTGATAGAAACCCAAACATCTAAGACTGCAGGTGCCAATTGCTATATATTATGTATATATCTCCAGTATCTGAAGGGGGCCTACAGGAAGGCTGGGGAAGGATTATTTACAAGGTCTTGCAATGACAGGACAAGGGGCAATGGGCTTAAACTGGCAGAGGGGAGATTTAGACTGGATGTTAGGAGGAAGTTCTTTCCAGTGAGGGTGGTGAGACACTGGCGCAGGTTGCCCAGGGAGGTTGTGGCCGCTCCCTCCCTGGACATGGTCAAGGCCAGGTTGGATGAGGCCTTGAGTAACCTGCACTAGTGGGAGGTGTCCCTGCCTATGGCAGGGCATTGGAACTAGATGATCCTTGAGGTCCCTTCCAACCTTGCCATTCTATGATATTTATCACATTTTAGACACTTGAGTTTAAAGGGAATTTAAGGACATGATTTAAAAAAAATATTAAGCATAAGAAAAAGATTTGTCTGGGTTATAATAATTCTGGAATCATTCAATAGACCAACAGCTACATCCTACACTGAAAACAGAAGTCCAAGAATGAAATCCTTATTATTCTGCCCCATGACCTGAGAGCTCAGCTTGCATATACCAACAGGAGGATGCAGCACTGCAATGCATTCAAGCAGAAAAGTAAAAGCAGTAATAAATGCAGCTTAGGGGCAGAAAAGATGTTTTCTTGAAGACCTGTTTTCATTCTCAGCATCTACCTAACTACTTCTGTGCTTGGTCCCACGGGTAATAGCACTAAATGTACAGACCCTGCTGTGCAATCACAAAATAAAGCACAGTATTCTTAAACCGCAACACTGAAAAAAAGCAAACTGAAATATTGTTAAGTAAACAAACAAAATCAGAAACTTGATGGAAGGTGTTGTCATGGCAGATAAGACAGAAGCTGGACCACCACCTACAAGAGGGGAGCAGGGCGTTTGAAACTGTATGCATCACATCACAACAAAGAACACTGTCACCTGAAAACATGACTCAAGTCTGAAAGAGATGACCTGGATTTTAACATAGCCAGTGCCCTAGAGTCTGTGCTGCAGAAGGCTGAGGTCCAGACAAAGTCCAATAGTTAAGACAGAAGTGCAAAACACCTATGTCTAGGTATTCACAGACAATGCTTGTTCCTACTATGACCAGAGTGCTTTTCAGTACAAACTTGCTTTATGCCCTTATAAACTCCTTTCAATCCTTCCCGTCTTTGCCATCATGCTCACTTTTCAAAGAAAATAAGAAGAGAGAAGTTAATAGCATTTATTTGTTGTTTAAATATGCAGGTTAGTGTTTATATGTGTTATTTCTGATGTAAAACAAAATAAATGGGAGGGGAGAAACTTGAGAAGTCCTAAGGATTTCTAAGCTTCAAAGTGAAGTGACTTGCTTTGCTCTCATTTGCTCAGGTTGCTTTATGAAGACTCAACCTTTTCAAGCCAGCCTTGCAAAATTATCACCTGACAATGTGAAGCCAGATGTGCTTTGAAGAAAAAAAAAACACCCACACTTCAAAAACAGGAAAGTTTTTATACTTCTGATGGAAACCTTCCTTGGAAAAAAGGAAGAAGGTACAGGCAAGGAAACAAATGTGGTTATAAGATGCCACAAAAAAGTTAAAAAGGAAAGAAGAGATCATGCTTCCTTGGTGTACTTGGGTATATGTTAAATACAGTATTATGGTAGGGCAAGCTTGAGTGTTACAAATTGTATTTAATAGAATGTATAGGAATTACTGCCTTAATTAAGTTGATACTTAAGAGATACAATACATGTGTTGGTAAATCAATTCGCCTGCACAAAGATACAAGAGTTATTTGCTAACACATTCTATAAAAGCATACCCTGTTGAGGACACTGCACTGAAGTGGCCAAAACCACAGTCCATGTTGGAGCTGCTCTTCCATTGAGCACATGGAAACAAATCTTAATCTTGGTTAAAATTAATGCAAGGCCGGGGGGGGGTGGGGATGGGGGTGGGGAATCTTCCTTATCTGTGTCACTACAATCACACAAATTCATGAACTAATAGCAGAGATTTGAACAAAAGGACTAGACGGGACTCACTTTTGGTAACAGTGTCACTTCATGCAATCTGAAGTATTTGAAAAAAACAGGCCTTCAGGTGTGCTACACTCTCAGGGAAAATGTTTATACTTTTGTTTGAAGATAATTCCCTACCATGGTTGAAAAAAAAAACAAACCAACAACTTAGCAGTGGAAGACAGGAGGGTAGAAAAAAAAAAATTCTGCTTTAAAGACCTTGCTGTACAGTTCCCCTTCTACATTAGGATGCCGACAGTAGTATCAGTGAACAGTAATGCTGTGGAGTCGGTGCATCTGCTACAATCAGTGCAGCACTTAAAGTTACTGGGAAAAAAAAGTCCTTATGCTGTGGGAGTTATGCATACCCACAACAAGGGGCATAGCAAGTTCCACTTAAACATGAGGAGGATTTTTTTCACTGTGAGGGTGCCAGAACACTGGAACAGGCTGCCCGGAGGGGTTGTGGAGTCTCCCTCTCTGGGGATATTCAAAACTCGCCTGGATGCAATCCAATGTGATCTGCTATAGGTGATCCTGCTCTGGCAGAGGGTTGGACTAGATGATCTTTCAAGGTTCCTTCCAGCCCCTAACATTCTGCAATTCTGTGAAGATATTTTTGCAAAGCATGGATTTTAAAGACAGTCTTAAGAATAGCTATTTCAATGCTGCATATATATGAAGTTCTCACTACAAATTAAAAAAATAACAAAACAACCAAAAACCCAAACAACCCCAAACTATAAATATAAAAATAGTGGTTTTCTAATGAAAAATATGCTTCACACAGACTCATAATGCAAGTTTTACAAAAAGATAGCAAAAGACAGATGGATGAGTCTCTGGAAACTAAAGCCTAAGCAAGGACCAGTTTAGAAAACAGCCAACTGAGAACATTTTCATATCCAGAGTATATTCAAAAACTGCTGAAGAATTAATGTTTAAAGAGCATCATAAAAATATTACATCACATAACATACATTATACAGCACCTCTTGACCCTGAAGTATTTTCAATGTCAAAATTTAGTAACTGTTTTATGCCAAGGAGCTCCTTCAGTATAATGGCTTCACAGTCCAAAGTTTCTACATACACTGAAGCAAGGCTTCAGTATCTTGATATTCAGCTTTCCAGATATCTAGTACAGTTGTGCCTACATACAGCATCTTAAAGGCTTTCTCTGGCAAAATCCTAACAATTGACTCACCTAAAAGTGACACCAATGACCACTACAGAATTATTAAAATTACTAAGAACAT
>VWZE01006610.1:91759-113308 GCA_013396675.1 Eubucco bourcierii | reverse complement strand
ATAAAAAAAAAAAAATATATACACAGTGTCCAAGAAAAACAAGCTCAAGAAGGACAAAAAGGTTAGTACAAAAAGATTCTTAATTTTGCTAAATGTTTATTATAGCAAACATGTTTTAGTATATCTTAAAAGTTCTTTAAACTTTTGAATTATTTAAACAATCAGCTTCTTCAAAATCAGAAGCAAAGCATTTTGTATGCAGAATGATCTGTTCTGAAACATTAAGTCCTTATTCTAAAATTATCTTTAAAAGAACTTCAGTCTCTTCTACTTTGATAGAACAGAAAGCTTGAAGTGATAACAAATTAGCACAATTAAGGCAGAAGGAGAAATACATTATCAGTTAGACAGCCTGTGCCTACTTTACAGATTTGATCAAATGTTTATCTTGCTAACAGTAACCAAATGTACAGTAACAAATAAAATTAGTTTTCTCATCCCTTTGCTATGGTTTCAGTCAAGGGCAATGAAGTCATTGCAAACAAGTAATCAAGGACATGAGAAAACAGAAAGATGATAAATCAACAGATAGCAAGAAACTGGCTAGAGAGCAGGATTTATGAGGAACAAGAAATGAAGTTCATTTAGATCTGCTGCAGCTAACAAGCACCTTGGGGTTGCAGTGCTCACTTCTGTCAGACAGAGCTTTGGGGTGGTATTACATTTGCTTCCTAATTACATTTAAACATCTTTAAGATATTTATAAGAATACTTTAATATCAGACACTGTTGTTCTCAACATCCTAGTTAGCACATTAACTAAGTTCTGGTCATTAGGATGTTAGAGTCTATGACAGTTTAGAGCTTGGAAACAAATAATTTGACTTTTTGAAATTAACTGATTGTCCCAGTATTGCCTTTTTCTTTCTTTGCTTAATTTTTATGTTCTTATCAATATTGTAAAGCTTTGCTATTTTATATGTTACTTCTGAGAAACTTTGAGCAGCTTCATTTGTCTTTGCCCAATGAGTTTTAGTCAAAGTGCTCTCTGAAACTCCAAGAGCAGCATTTTTATTTCACTTTTCCCCCCAGAAATAACATGGTGCATCAGCCTTAACCAGTCCACCTACAAACACAAAATTAGTAAAAGAATGTAACAAAGCTTGCAGGAGGAAGAAGTTACTTTCATTAGACCAGTTAATGAGGATGGGGAAAGCAATAACAACAAAAAGGAAAATAATGATTTAGAAATGAAAACTTGGAAGTTCCTTGTTTGAGAGTTTCTCTCCCCAGCGCTTTAACCAAAATTTAGCTATGAAAACAAACGAGTAGCCAAACTCTTGTAGTTCCAAACATGGGATTAAAAATGAAGCAACCAAACATCCACCCCCCCCAGAAAAAAAAACCACCACCAAACCAAACCAAAAATCCCATAACAACCTGGACAGTGGAAGACAGAAACCTATTTTATCATGCCATTGCCCCGTAAAAATATATGTAGCCTCTGTAAGACTGAACTTTTCTTTATCTATCCAGTCCTGTCTTTATCCAATCTATCCCAACAATTAGACTATCACACTGCCTGACCAACAAATATCAAACGAATATTTGTAAGATTCGCTGAGGTACTTGATTCCTTATATCCTCTTTTAAAGTCTTCTTTGGCCTCCAAATTACTAAGATCATGAACACAAGCATCAGTTTCTTCCCTAATAATTTTTGTCTTCAGCAAAGAAATAAAATCCACATAAAATAAGAATAAAATACCATTGCCTTTAGGATTCAGTCTAAAAACCCTTCACAACATTTCTAAAAGTTCAGAGCAAAATAACCATTATCTGCAATTAGGAGTTTCCTCAAAGATGAAAGAGAAGAGGGGGAAAAAACAGATGAGTGTTATGACACACATACTGGAAGTGGCTAGACTCAGGATCCAGCTAAGCTGGATTCATCCCTGCAAAGCCATAAGCAAAGAGCTTCCCAGGGGAAGTACAATGCATAGTGTCAGTTTGGTGCCTGTCATGGACAGGGAATAGCAAAGTGAAGCACAGCGTATGGATTTCAGGAGAGCTCTGCAGAAATCAGGCAGGGTCTGATCATGTTTATTAACTCTATCTCAGCATCTGCCACACTGAAGCAGGCTGATTCGATGCAGAGCCTTTCATGTTTATTATCTTGAGTGTCAACAGCACAAACAGACAAACATGAGCTAGGCTTAGAAGATAGCTATCTAAACACCAACTTGAGTGCAGCCTAATGAACCTGATTGTAGCCAGTTTCAAAATCGTTTCATCTCTGCAAATCTCTCCACATACAATTTAGATAAACTACGACAGATGACTTAAGTTCACTGGATATGTGTTTCCCAAATCAGAGCCTAATATGAGTAAAAGAATCAAAGAGGCATCACTGCAACTGGCAGCCATGCCACACTTCTGCTGCTACTATTTTTTTGATCAGAGCACCCTGTCCTGCACTAAGCTTCTCTTAAATTGCTAGCATTTTCAGAAAGAAAAATGAACAAAAATAAAGCAAGGACCATACACGCAGATGAAGGACATTAGAACACCTAAAATGCAGTGCTCACAGTCCTCTTCCAAAGTAAACATGATATTCATTTATTGACCTCCTTCAATTTCTTCCATCCATTCGCTCCTACAAACACTCTGCAAACAGATCAACTCAACTCTTCACTGAAAATTCAGGAAATCTTGATAGCTAGTTAAGAAAGGGAGGGGAGGGGAGAGGGGGGAGGGAAAAAGATATCTCCTTCCCTAATACCTAAAGTGTCTCTTCAAAGAATCTTGAGATACTTCTATGGCGAAAGCCAAAGTTGATGTTGCTTCAATTAAAAAGAGCACATTATACTCATCTGCTCATAGAAGATGAAACCTCCTTGAAGTCCACATACCGGATGCAAAGATAGTCATTCTTCTGGTCTTGAGGTAATATTTGATTCAAGTCTGAATGCCCTCCTCATGTACCATCTCTTGCTTGATCCCAGGAAGCTGGCAGAGAGAAGGAAGCACAACCTTTTGAGCCAGCAAGCAGGCGAAGGGACCACAAAGGAGTGATGAAGGACCACATCTGCTTTTTGTTTCCATGTTGAAAGTTGAAGACCATGAAAGAATGCATTAAGTTCCTCCACGGTGCAGAAAAACTGTAGTAAACTCCCAGGCATGAGGAATCTCCTGAACATGTCTTGTTGGGACTTAAAAGGGAGTCTCATTAAGAGACTCACACTGAGTATCAGTTAAAAAAAAAAAGGCAGCTACAGTCTTGTTCTGAGCTTGTACAGTGCCTAGAAGCCTGAACTGCTCTGCGTACAACATGAGAAAGGATCTCTGTATATTCCTATCCTTTAGTAAGCTTATCAACCAGATCTAGGGTCCAAATTCTCATTCATACTGCAGTAAAAAGCTAAAACTTGGGAGCAGGTGGTGAGAGAAACCTCTCCAAATCTGCACCATGCAAAACCTAAAGATTTATTGTTCTAAGCGTAGTAGTGAGAACATGAGAAAGCATATTAAACAGACAGAATCACAGTTACCCACAGTAAATCTTTAGAAAAGTCTCTTGGTAAACCAGACCTTAAATTTTTATCTCAAAATATATACAAAGCACTCAGACAGCATTTAATAGATCTAAAATGTTTTGCCTGCCAGGTGAAATACGCAGTCAATGAGATGGGACTGCTGTTTTGAAACCTTGCTATCTTTTTTTTGTTGAATTCTGTCCACCACTTAGAACAATAGCCTTAATTATTCTAAGCACCCATCTTTTTCTTAGATAATAATAAAATCTATTAAAGGTATTTAAACATTTGACAGTTGAGTCTCAATTAACATTAATCAAAACATCATATTCTGCTTAAAGAAAATCACAGTAGACCTTACACAATATGCTTTTGTTTCCTCCTGCATCTCACTACTTACATAAGCCATCACCTGGGAGGACTGATATTACTTTTACTTCTTTAAACAGCATTTGTCCACACTGAAGCATGCCACCTGACAATAGTAAGTTAATAAAAGTAGAAACACTCAAGATGGAGGTGGCTATAGAGACAGAAGTCTTGCAGATACAAAAAGAAATAAAAATTTCCTAGCATCACAACACAAACTGTAGAAAAAAGTGACTCCAGAAAAGGCAGTCCTGTTTCTAGGAAAGGGCATCGGTGTACTGAACTCTGTGCCTATTTTGAGGAATCACAGAATAAATGTAACTTCATTAATTGGAGAGAATTCTTCCCATCTAATTACATAAAGGCAGAAGTTCTTGCATTGGTTTTGAAGGGAACTGCAGAAGAAAAAGCAGCAAGAGACAGGTTGCTCTAAAAATAAATAACACAGGAAGTTGTACATACACACACAACTCCCTAGACTTTCCTGGAGCAAAATCCACTGCATCATAAAGACAAATGTGTTGGGTATCACCAAAATTCCTCTATCACAAAAGAAAACCAACCCTATAACCATCCCCCCTCCCCGCCCCCCCCCAAAAGAAACAACACAAAAAACCACCCAACTCTAAGAAGGGCTTCTGTGCCTTGCCAATGATTCTCTTATGAAGAGCAGATGGTGTAATAAAAGACATGGTGCCTTGCTGACATGTCTGCAAACAGAAATGTCTGGGATACACACAGTTTTTTTCAAGATATGGTCCAGGCAAAAAATTATTTCAGAAAAAAACTCTTAGAGATTCGGTCTGAGGGCACCGACGCCCAAGGCAAAGTTAGACACGATGAAATTCTTCTCAATATGCTGAAGCAATCTCAAACTACTGCCTACCATCTTTCAGGCTTCGCAGAGATCAAAGAAGGTTCAAGAAGAACCTCAGTAGTTCTCTGCCAAATTTGAAGTAACTTGTCCAAGGGGGTTTGTCCTGTATCTAACACTGTCCAAAATTTCAGTAACTCAGTTGATACAACAAAGAAAAGTGTATTAAATCTACGTCTTATACGAGGCCTGAAAAACATCGCATATAAGAAGACAGGATTAGAATTGAAAATTATTTGGATATATCTGAAAGCCTCTTGGAAGTCAACAAGAAATATTTCTTTAAAGAGAAATGCAAACTCATACAGCTAGTGGGAATAACTGACATCAGAAAGCACGATCAGAATCAACTGGATGCACTAGAGTTCTGCAGCAGCCCAAGATTATAATAGATCACGAACCGCAGACAGCGTTACTAACGTAAGCAAACTTAATAACAGGATGTAAAACAAGGAATAGAATATCTGAAGCACAGATTCGGGTACTACAAGACAAGAGAAAGTTACATCAATTGGATTGCAAAAGAAAAGAGAGATGAAAGATACCATTTATCAGGTTAGTCAATTTTACTCAGTCTAGAGACTAAGTGGACATGCACACAGAGTTGCCAAACATGTAAAAGGTTGTTACTAACACTAAGGAAACATATTCTGCATATTTACTCCCAAGGGGTTAAGTTTTAAGTTATACGGTAGAAAAAAAAAATAAATTAAAAAATGGAAATCTAACAACAGGTTTGAGCAACTATGGACATTGATGCATGAGATGTGCCATGGGAAGATTGAGATTACATATATCTGGTTTATCTCAATTTCAGTAAAGCATCTGACACTGTCTCCCACAGCATCCTCACAGCTAAACTGAGGCAGAGTGGCCTCAGATGGGGTAGTGAGGTGGATTGTCAGCTTGTTGAAGGGAAGAAGTCAGTGAGTTGTGGTTGGTGGGACAGAGTCTATTTGGAGGCCTGTACCTAGTGGAATCCCTCAGGGATCAGTACTGGGACCAGTTCTATTCAATATATTCATCAACGACCTGGATGAGGGCATAGAGTGCACCGTCAGCAAGTTTGCCGACGACATAAAACTGAGTGGAATGGCTGACACACCAGAGTGTGGTGCTGCCATTCAGCAAGACTTAGGCTGGAGTGCTGGGCAGGAAGAAATTTAATAAAGTTCAATAAGGGCAAATGTAGAGTCTTGCACCTGGGAAAGAACCCTATGGACCACTACAGGTTGGGGACTGACCTGCTGTAGAGTAGTAAAGGGAAAAAGGTTCTGGGGGTTCTAGTGGATGGAAGGTTGACCATGAGCCAGCAACGTGCTCTGGTGGCCAAAAGGTCAGTGCCATTCTGGGATGTATTAGAAGGGCTGTGGTTAGTAGGTTGAGGGAGGTTCTCCTCCCCCTCTACTCAGAATCACAGAATTAACCAGTTTGGAAAATACCTTTGAGATCATTGAATCCAACCTATCACCTAATGCCTTCTAATTAACTGAACCATGGCACTGTCTCATCCAGTCTCCTTTTAAACACCTCCAGGAACAGTGACTCCACCACCTTCCTGGGGCAGCCCATTGCAATGGCAAATCACTCTGAGAAGAGCTATTCTGCCCTGGTGAGGTTGCATTTGGAGTACTGTGTCCAGTTCTGGGCCCCTCAGTTCAAGAAGAGAGAACTGCTTGAGAGAGTCCAGCACAGAGCCACAAGGATGGTTAAGGGAGTGGAATACCTTTGTTATTAAGAAAGGTGGAGGGAGCTGGGGTTCTTTAGTTTGGAGAGGAGGAGACTGAGGGGTGACATCATTAATGTTTATAAACATGTAACGGGTGAGTGTAAAGAGAATGGAGCCAGGCTCTTCTCAGTGATGCCCAATGACAAGGGACAATGGGTAGATGTTGAGGCATAGGAATTTCCATGTAAACATGAGGAAAAACTTCTTCACTGTGAAGGTGACAGAACACTGTAACAGGCTGCCTAGAGGGGTTGTGGAGTCGTCCTTCTCTGGAAATATTCAAGACCTGCCTGGATGCAATCCAGCGTGATCTGCCGTAGGTGATCCTGCTCTCGCAGGGGGGCTGGACTAGATGATCTTTCAAGTTCTCTTCCAGCCCCTAATATTCTGTGATGTGTGAAGGTTGTGCCTCCCAAACCTTTTCAGACAGAGGATGACTGCAAATCAGATGTAAAATCTTGCTCATAACTACCGAAACTGAAAACACAAGTTTGTATATATTGCTAGCATATCACTGAACAACTGGTTAGAAAAGTCTCTGTGAGGAAATGGTTTTGGTAGACCTCAATTCTGTCTGGTAAAAGGGAGTACACTGCATACATGTTTGTCTTTTAAAGACCACCTGACATATTAAAAAGAAACTCATGAATCGCTGTATCTCCCTGTGTTCTTCAGGGGAGATAGGACCAAAAAAACTCAAAAGGGAATAATTGTTGCTTACCACTCCATAAAACAGCAGAAACACTTTTTAAAAAGTAATCTAAAACACATTAAAATACCAAACATGACTCATAACCAAAGCATCACTGCTTAGACACTTCAGAGCTATTTCATTAATTCCTTATAGTTTCAATATGTTAGGATAATAAACACAAAAAACCAATTACATAAATGAGTATTCTCTGCCCATCACAGACATTCTTCTGGTGAGCTCTCTTCTCGAGAGTTAATTCTATTAAAAAAAGCAAGCTGTGCTAGCATTTAGCCTAAAGGATCCAACAGAAGAATTATTTTAATTACATCTTTTTTATAACAAGTTTTGTTAACAATCTGCTAAGGATTTACCATTTGCTACTGGCACTGCCAAATCACAAGAGAAAAATTTAACACAATGAGAATAATCAGCCACTGGAATAACCTCCCCAGAGAAAAGGATTTGTGGATTTCCCAACGCTGGACACTTAAAATTCAGCAAGACAGGGTGCAGGGCCATCTTGTATAGACTGTGCTTTTGCCAAGAAAGGTTGGACCAGATTGGTTTAAACTAGCAGGGGGAAGATTTAGACTGGATGTTAGGAGGAAGTTCTTTCCAGTGAGGGTGGTGAGGCACTGGAACAGGTTGCCCAGGGAGGTTGTGGATGTTCCCTCCCTGGAGGTGTTCAAGGCAAGGTTGGAAGAGGCCTTGAGTGACCTGTACTAGTGGGAGGTGTCCCTGCCTATGACAGGGGGTTGGAACTAGATGACCCTTGAGGTCCCTTCCAACCTTACCATTCTATGATTATATGATCCTTGATGTCCTTTCCAACATAGTACTCTATGATTCAATGAAACGTGCTTAGCTTTCAAATAGGTGCATTCATAGGTCATGCTTATATCTGAGAAACAGTATTCTTTTAGTTGACAGATCTCTCCCTTAAACAATGAGTGCAACAACTACCAGACTCAGTGACCTAAGCTCTGAGTGTAGCAAGAGGAAGCACTGGATACTTCATACCCCAGAAAAGCCACGTTAGAATATTCTGTACCTAAAATTTAAGAAGGAACTTCTTTGATTATTTTCATTCCATTAACAAAAAGCATCCACTTTTATCACTATTTGGGAGAAAACTATGACCACTTCAAATCATAATTCAAATGCAAACATATAGGGATGAGTAGGCAATGGGAGCATGTCACCAGAAACATTAAGGAAAGCAGGTAGGGCTGTAGCTTAGCAGCATTCTATACTTAGGTAGCACTGTGTATCATCTAACACGCATGTGGGAAAGGAGAGGTCAATACCTTAAGATGACCAAAGCTAGGCAGAGATTTATACTGGCTCATTTGGTAATAAATGTCATGATATATATTCTGCTTAAATATCTGGATTGGATTCATAAAAGTTTCCTGAGCCAACGCTTCAAACATAGTAGGAGAGACTTTGTGCATGGATGAGATCAACTCCTGCTTCTCCTGGCAATGAGGCAGCGTCGTTGGGACACAAGTAGCAAACACCTCTATGTTAGCGGCAGAAGACCAACAGTTTGTTAGTCTAGGAGAGAAGACATGGTGTACTCAAAGAAGAGGATGTAAAATTAAAAGAGCACTCTTAAGCCTATATTATATTTAGCTGAAGCAACTAGACTTCTCAGCTCATACATACACTCCCTGTAAGATAACTGACAGAATTATTTAACCTGCAGAAAATCTCCTTTTTTATTTTCTTTTTTCCATGAAAAAGCACAACCATAACTCGGAATAAACAAGGAAGCAGGAAGTGGTACATTGTAAATGCCAACTTGTAAACTTCTTTTCCCCCCCTCCACTTCTGTCATCCACTAAATATAACAACATTCTCTGAACAGATTCCCACTCCAAACCTGTACAGTGTCAGTTTTTGTTTGGACAAGCAATCACTGATCTTGTATCACTCAAAAATGTCACATTAGCCCATACTCTTGCTCAGTACTCTTTGTAGTCAATCTGTAGTGATCCTAGTTCACATGAAACAAATACTGTGTATATACACCAAATTATACACCTGCTTATAATTATTTACTATCTAGATATACCTCAGCTAAACAAGGAAAAAGGTGATGAAAAATGTCACCAAAATGTTGCCATGTATGAACTAAACACTACTGGGAACTAAGAAACAGTATTACCAGAATTATTACAATTCCTGAAAACTGAAATCAGCAACAGTTACAGTCAACTCTTTCCATTACTTCATCTTAGCTCTAATTTTTGCATTTACTTTCTCCCACTAATACCTCAACTCTTGGTGTAAGAAGGCACACAGATGTTTTATTGCCAAAAAAGTGCTATTCTTACACAACAGAAGAGATGGATTTACAAATGAAAAGGCCTCCATACCAAACAAAAGTAATGGAAAACCAGTAAGTTTCCTTTTTCCTCTTCATCTCAAATAAACAGTACATTCAGTTCCATAGTCTGGGTTGGGCTGCCTTCCCGCCTCTTCTCTTTGTACAGGCTTAGGTGAAAAGCTTTTGAGATTTATTTCCCAAGTACATGAGTTTCATGTTGGAGTTGATCCAACTAAAACAGGAAACTATTTGTAACGTCTTTAGGTATCTCATAAATTCCAACTTCAGCTGTAACTGACTTACCTTTTCCACAATCTGAAAGGATTAGACTTTTTAATGAAAGGCAAGAAAATGAAGAACTACTAGAAAATTTGAATTCCTACAAGCACTACAAAAGAATCACTACAAGACTATTTAATTTTTGTGTATGGAAAGGTGGGTGGCACCATGACCTGTGAAAAGGTGACGCGTAATGAAAAGTGAAATTGCAAAAACAAAACCAAAAAAGCCTCCCCAAAAAAAACCCACCAAAACGCAAAACAAACAGACAAACACACACACACACAAAAACCAACCCACCAACAAAAAACAACCCCACACATCACACAGTGGTAACTGGTTAAAAGTTGCCTGCCAATTAAAAAAAAAGAAAGAAAAAGACAACACTGGAAGAGGTACTATTCAAAGTAGTTCCCATGACAAAGTGTGGAATTGATGTTCTAGTTGAGAATGCCTAAATCAATATTTTGTTCCTTCACTCCACTACTATTTCAACAGTTTTTGAGAAAAAGTACTTATTGTCTGTGTTACTTGTCAAGCATGTTAAAGTGGCTATGCTAAAAAAACCAAACAACCCAAAACACATTTCTTTGGCCTAGTACAAAGAAAACAGTATGGTTGAGAAGATGGTACGGTGCTATCCTACACACAAAACATTTTACTCCAGCAACACAAGGCATGGACTAGGACAAATCTCAAACTTTTTATAATGTAGCAATGCAATATTTTAAGATGTATGCATTTCTATTCACTACCTTTGAACCAAGTCTATAATATTGTTTTTCCAAACTTCACATTAATATCTTGAGTTAAATGAAAAATTGTGATAAGAACAACCATTTCCACCCAGAGTTTTCTCCCTCTTTTCAAGCCAATATAGACAGCTTGTTTCAGTTGAAACAAGGAGCCAACCAGACAAAATCTTCCCAAAAACTCCAAAACACCAATAACATTCTGCAGTCTCTAAGGTCTGCAGGAGCTTCTTTTGACAAGAGGAAAAAGAATGTCAACAGTAGCAGAAATAAAAAACATTAATTTTTCAGTACCAAGGGGACATTATGGAAAATACTAATTGAAAAAAGATGGGAAAGAGAAGTCGCTAAAAGAAATCAATAATGAATTTACTACGCAATCATCCAATAATACAGTTTTCTGTTTGAAGTATTATTGACTTCACTGCCAGTAGACTGTCCTTTTTTTTTTTTTTTTTATCCTACTTACCTAGACCTTTTTGTCCAGGGTTTTTTGCAAAGTTAAAAGTAAACTGATAGAAATCTTTAAACTTTATTGGATCCTTCAGCTCTTGTTCCAGTCTTGGCAACAGTGATTTTAGTTTTTCTGTGGTGTCACACCTGTTCAAAAAAGGTTACATAATTTGTAAATATGTATGACTTTTTTTACATTTGAAAACTTAAGTTACAGTTTCAAACCAAAATAAAACAGTAGTTAAGACAAAAAAAAAAAAAGGTGTATTTTTTTGGACAGCATTCTTTAAAATACAAACACTTGTATGTCCTCATTAAGTAATTAAGTGGAACATTTTATATAGGCATCCATTAAGTACACAACCCAAACCAGATTTGGTTATTTAACTTCCTTTCTCAGTCTCTCCATGAGTTTATGAACTAAAACAAGAGATACTATTCTGTCCTTAAAGAACACAAAAACCTCACTGAAATCTGATATCCTTTCCCACTTTATAGTTGTTCTAACACAAGAGCATGGGTTTCCACTTTAACCTAGACTAATCTTACTTATTTCCTGTTCTGCCTAAGTGAAGAGCTACATACGATGTTTACAGTTAAATCTTAACAGACGATTTTCCAACAAAATGAACTATGATTTGCAGTCATCCTCTCCCCACCACAGAACCCTCATGGATTAAAACTAGGTTTAAAAAAAAGCCTTTGAACAGCTGGTAGATCATTTAACAGCCTGGTGCAGGTAAGTTAAGACAGAACCAAGTTACTGAGTTTCCAAGACATCCCTTCTAAGGCATCCCTTAACACAAGGCCAGAGCACTTTCACTGAAAGCATGTGAGCTGACAAGATGCAATTTTGAAAGAAAAGGGGGTTCCTTTACACCAACGAATCAAATGAATATTCGTGGTTTATAAGATATAAATATTTTGAATTGTACGTAGAAACTCAAAGAGGAAGAAATAGGTTTCAAAGCAGTAACTATCATAACCAGTATCTTGCATTCGGAAGTTCGTGGTAGCTAAGTGTTTGCATTTATTCTCGAGATTCAAGGACAATTTTATTAAAGGATGGATAAGTATCAAAATACGTATGATGCAGATGCAGTTTTAACAGTCTTGCATGGCACAGATAAAAAGAAGTATCTTTCTAGCCTCTGGCAGTACCTAATAGAGAAAAAATAAAAGAATTCTGCTAAGTCTTCAACTGAGAACTTTAGTTTCATGGAGACTTGATCTAGTTAACAACAGGGACAAATACAGTACCTTCTCATATATATCTTGAAGGTGCTATGTGAACTAATCTTCAGGGAAATTCTTTTCGTTCAAACCCTTACCTATGTTCAATGCTAAAAATCAGACACTGCACCTCCAATACATAACAAAATGATTCCAAATTCTCAATAAGTGCTACACCAGTGGCAAGCAGGCATGCTCAGATTTTGCTTCCAAGAGCATAACGTATGTTGAGCAGAAAGAGATAAAAATCACATAACTCTGTGGAACTGCTTCAGAGACCATCATGAGGACACAGGAGCAACATGACAATAAAATTACAAAACGAAATCCAGGCCAGAAGCCACAAGTGGTTTAGCAAAATGTTTCACCAGTTGTATCAAATAATGCTGACAGGCTTTAATATAGCAACACCGAGCACTTGATTGCTGTCCATAGGTAGAAAAATCATAATTATTCTTACAGTCTCTACCTAAAGGGACAAAATAAAAACAGTGCACTTCTGATGACAAGAAAAGTTATTACTCAATCAATTTCTGTATACTCTCAACTAAAATCAAAAGTTTAGAAATAAGTCAGTAACTGATGGAGTCAATAAAAACTGACTCACAACTAGGCTGCTAGGACCCCTGTACAAGAAAAAAACAAAAAACCAAACACACCACATTTGTAGAAAGATTGGAGAAAATATGCACTACTAATCAACTGTAATTATTTATCTAATGCAATCTGTTTAAAAAAACAATCATTTTGACACCTCTACCTATTAGAAGTCTCTTCAAAGGAGAAGTTATACAGTAAGTATTATTTTATGTTGATAAGCATTTGACTTTATTGCTAAACAGAGGCAACATGGTCTATTATCCAGAACCCAGGAAGGAAGCCACTTTTTGTCAGTTATATCAGAGTCAAAGCTATATAATCTTTTGTACCCTCAATACTCTCACGTTTATTTCAATTTCTTATAGATATTCTGTATCTATACACAAGTATCTAGATACAAGGCAGTAAGAGAAAAATATGTTTTGTAAAATTGGTTAGAAAAGGTTGCATTTAGTGTGATAAAGAGAATGAACTGAAGGTTCTTTCCAGTTTTCCTATTTCTTTCCTGCTTAATCATGCCTATGTTTGTATGAAAAGATCAGCATATCTGCTTTTTTGCTGTACAAGTAGAAATTATTTTGCTTCACCCTTACTGTGGTCATTGTTAAGATCTGCAGTAATGAATCAGTTTAAGGAAGACTGGACAGTACAGGCATTTGGCTTCTGTTAATCTTGGCACCAGTCTTTCAAAGGTTCACACTTAATTCAATTAAAAATGTTTCAAATGTAAGCTAAGTTCAGGTCTTACATTTTTAACTATGCAGAAATTGATACTTACCCCAACTCTGTCATGCCATCAACAAATTCCTTTTTACTAAATTCACATTGAGTAGCTGCCCTAAACTTCCATGCCACAACCAAAACACTGATACTGGCTGGGTCCAGGCTTAAGTCATCACAGAACTGTTGAATCCCATCAATTCCAATTTTATTTTCATCTTGTGGGTCTGCAGTTCAAAATACAAAGAGGAGAATTTTAATTATCTATAAAAAAAGACCACACAACTTTGATATGCTCCATACTACAGGTCTTTGTCTTCCTACAAGCTATGCTTGAAATCTAGTTAAAAGTACCTTGAAGAGTATCTGTAAATATATTAAGTACTCTGCAAAACTTAAATAGACATTGGTTTGCAATCTTTTCCTAAAGTCAAACAGTATTGGGGAAAGAAGACAAAACTCTTTGAGAGACTTGATTAACTGAGGAGATGCCTGACTACACCTAAAAACAATATATTTATTGGTTATCATGGATTAAAACTTTAAAAACAAAAACAAAACAAAAAACAAAACAAAAACACCCCCAAAACAACAACAAAAAAGCCCTGAACCCACAAAAGTACACCTCCCAAGTAAGCCCACATTTTTTTTCCCCTGATAGTGATACATGAGAACCCATTCTGATTAAAAATCATAACTAACTCAAAATGTTCAGGGTTTTAATTATAAGCCAGGAGAATCACCAAAACATTGCTCAAATAATGTCTTAGTATAAACAAGGTCTTAAGCTAAATAATAGGACTTACGAAATATTGCTACAGTAACACTAAATACACCACCTTTTGAAATGCCGGAACCACATTTTGGAACTACCTACATCAGGGCCCTTGTCATTGTAACAATTATGTAACTAACTAAATTCTCTCTCAAAAAGCACCAAAAAAACCCTTCGACATGTAAGCTCAAACAACTGAACGGAAAAGAAACCAACAATTAAACAGGGGAAAATAACCCAACCAACCTGTGGCCGGGCATCCCAAAGTCCCTGCCCCACCGGAGATTTGAATGGGGCGTGAAACTGTTCTGCTGCCCCCCACTTCTGGTTCCGGGGTTTTGGAATGTAAAAGAAGTAGGTGTCAAGTACCTTACTCCACCCCCGCAGGCCTGAACGGGGTGGGGGGGGGGAAGAGCAAATCGCCCCAGCATATATAAATGGCAATGGGACACATTATCTAGTGGGACTTTAAGGAGACTGCTACGTCGGATTTCGAGAGGGCTTTAAGAGGGACTGCTAGCCGCTGGCTGCCAACGTCGGACCGTCAGATCCTTCCTGCCTATTAAAGGGACCTGCCTCTGCTGTAATCGTGGGTACACTGCAAGCAGCCTGAGCTTTACCCTGTGCTGCCCCACGATCTGAACTTTAAGGCACTGCCACGAAAGACTGCGGACAAGAAGCCAAGCGAGCATCTCTGAATACCTACTCCACCGCCATGAGTAGCGGCTGACGTTCCCTAGGGCTCCAGGCGGCCTTTGTTCCTAAGTGCGGCAAAGCTATTTTTTATAGCAAACCCTTTTTCAAGTTTTCTGATTTTTCTGAATTACTAAATTGCTTGGAAGCATCCTTGTGAGAGATTTTCCCGACAGAATTTCTGAACCCCATCTAGCTAATTTTATATAGAGCTGTGGGCGGGCCTTGCTGGAAATAAAATAACTGTATATTTTCTAATTCCTGCCTCGTTAATTCCCACAACCGATTCACAATCAAACACACCTTTAGATTTTAAAATTTGATAGTTTATAAACTACAAAACTGTTTCCCCCAGTTTTTGATGGGAAAACATTGCAATACTGCATGTTTATCAATATAGAAAAGGATCCCTTTGAGTAAATATAAGACTAACTCTTTAGTAAGATTTTCAGCCATGCCATTAAATCTGTAACCAAGGAGCAAGTTAAACAAACAAGCAAACAAACCCAAAACAAATCCCCAAAAATCATGTCTAGAGGGAAAAAAAAAAAAAAAAAAAAAAAAAAAAGTTGGTGTTAAGCAAAGACCTCTGCTTTTTCAGCTAGGAAGCCAGTGGAAGAAATGCTACGTTCAGGAGAGGAGCCTAATTTATCAAACAAACAGACTTACACCCATTAAACAAAGAATTACACCCATGGTATAATTCAGGGATCTTTGAGCAGAAGTAACAAGTACACATCTACTCTATGTCAAATCCAGTTCTAACACTAGAAAACTGCATTTCTTCTATATCTGAGTAGCAATTGAAGAATCAAAGGCAAGAAGTGCGCTAGTGTTGAAATTAGCAGGAAAATGGTATGATGGATTTCAACAAGAATTGTTTCATCCTTATTTTTTGTGTCATCCAGGTAACTAGGAACCATAAGGAAACTGTTGCTTTGACAGCGTTACCAGATAAACAGGTTAGAGAGCTAACAAAAAAGACAGCACAGAAAATGAAAGACTTAGGTCACATTTCAAATACAGTACAACACAGGCAGTATTCTACAGGCACCGTAGGACAAAAGATTTTCTTCTTGTTGCTGCAAGGTCAGTGACTCCAGTTTAAGCTACGTATGAAGGAGAAGGAAAGATGTTTAATCAAATCTTTCGTTTTCTCTCAATCTTGTGCAAGCTTGTACTTAAGTGTCAAGGTGCTAGAACTGCAAAGGTTTGCTGCTAACACAGCAAACAATAAACATAATTAGATCATCTTCTGCTAAAGCCAAGTGATGCAGTTGGATACTAGCAGAAAATGAATAACAACATTTGTGATTAAAAAAAAAATATTTATAGTAGCATTTACAAATTTGAATGTATTTTTGACCCAGTAGACTCCAAGGCTGACATGTATGGAACAAGCAAAAAGATTTATATATATATATATATACACACACACACGTATGTGTGTTATGTATTTTTAGATATTTATTTATATACTTACACACACATACATAAAATAATTACTTTAAAAGTGGCTCTCTAGTGGTTGGTTGTGTTTTTTTCTTCCCCCACAAAGGAAATGCTATAGTGTTGCTGCTTCTTTGTACCTACAGAACTCATTACCACACAATAAAATATTGAAGAATGTCTATACTTAAAGTAGGACACATCAGGTAAAAAAGCAAGCAAAAAAAGCAGAAACAGTATCGTAAGAACAGCATAAAGTGTACACAAAGCAAGTAATTACTCATTTTCCTAACTGCAGTACATTAAGAGCTCATGTTTTAGAACTTGATCTATATGGATCTCAGTAACAATTCTGGCCTGCTCTGCCACGTAACAAACAACGCACGCATTTAGGCCAGATGGCTGCATTTCAGAAAGCATTATTACCTGGACCATGTACATTTTTGCATTTACATTACTATCTTTATCTTTCCCCCCCCTGTTCTGTTTAACAATGCTGTAAACCAAAAATAAATGGAAAAGAAACAACTCTTTCATTCAATTCCCTGTGGTTTTCCCTCCAAGCCTCTCTGAAGAGGCACATCACTTTTGCTATCTTACATCAACACAAAGAATAGAATTACAATGGAGTTTCTATAATTTGAGTTTTCTTATTTGACTGTTTTGCTAGATTCCTAGCTGTAATGTTACCTGAATTTTTTATTTTTTTTTTAATTTTAACATATAGAAGTACTAGAATGTCTGGACAATTTGACTCCCTTTAATACAAGAATAATATATAGCATTTTGCCACACAAGGTACATATATTTAAGAGCAGCCATTGGCAATAAATCAAGTAAGTTGCACGATAAGCTTTACTCTGCTCTCCACCACACGGAGCAGACATGACCTTCTTATGATAGAGCTAACTTTCTACTGTGAATTTACTTTAAACTCTACAAGAACATCTACAAAATTTGTGTATTAAACATTAAGCACATTTAACACCTTTTTCAATCTTACCCCACTTCCACAAATACAGAGTGAAAAGCAAAAGCTACCAATCCTTCCTTAGAAGTCCTTAAGAATGGCAGAGGGAACAGCAGAAAATACTACCCAAACAAACTAATCAGAAAAAATTATCCCAAACCCCATAACATGACCAAAAAAAGTAAGCCTTACCTTTGTATCGATTATACAATTGTTCTAATTTCTTCCTGTCTACTGAAGTTTTCATGGATTCTTTGTAGTACAAGTCTGGATTCTGGAAGTAGTTGTCTGTTGCCACTTCTAGTTTCCATTCATTCTGCATTAAGCAGTATATAGCAGTCCTTTCTCCAGCCTGGGTAAATGCCATAAACTGGCGAACCTTGTCCTTCTGAGACGATTTAAGCTTATGCTTTGGGATGTAAAAGAAGCAGGAAAGCAAATGAAGCTACTCCAGAAGTTTGTTTCAGCATTCTATTACTAATGCCTATCTTTAAAAGGTTTTAGTTTTCTTGTTGATGACAACTTGCACTTCAGAATTACAGGAAGATAAGGCCTTGTTCTTCTGCAGTTAAAAAGCCAGCATTTTCTTCCAAAAATTGAAATGGCAGGCTCTATATATAATCTGTAGCAGCACATATTCTGGCAGTCATATATCATTTATGCTTTATTGCCCACATATGTACAAGTTTTTCTGTTCTATAACAGCATTAAACACAACCTTTACCACGTAACAACATAGTGACCTTCTAAAAATATGCCTACTGTTTATAAACCAAATAAATTACAAAGACACAATTCAGTTTCTCAGATGCTATGTAGGTCCTTCATACACAGAGAAGAACTGTTCAACAGTTTTCCTAATATTTTCCAAGCAACAATGAACAAAGTGTAATAATTTTAAGTAATCAGCTGAAAACCAGCAGAAGCATTTCTCACATGTTAAGGGTGGAAGCCATTGTCAACAGGTCACAGGACAAAAAAAGAATAGGTAAAGTAGACATATCAGAGATTTGCTGAAAGTTATGAGACTATAAAGTTGCAGTAGATATCACCTAAAACTTCATCTCTGAAAAAATGTTTGTACCATTAATACATTAAATGATAAACTGTCTATTTTAGTGGCATACGGAAGCAGTAAGACATTCCTATTAATGGCAACTAATTGCAGGAACCATATTGACATAACACATCTAAACTTCTGGAAAATCATGGACAAGGCTGAGGTGCTCAATGACTTCTTTGCCTCAGTCTTTAACAGCAAGGGCTCCAACCACAATGTCCAAGTTGCAGAGGGTAAAAGTGAGGACTGGGAGCAGGCAAATCTGCCTACTATAGTAGAAGATGATGTCTATGAGCTCCTAAGAAACCTGAATGTGCACAAGTCCATGGGGCCTGATGAGATCCACCCACGGGTCCTGAGGGAACTGGCAGATGAAGTTGCCAAACCACTGTGCATCATATTTGAAAAGTCATGGCAGACTGGTGAAGTTCCTGCTGACTGGAGAAGGGCAAACATAACACCCATCTTCAAGAAGGGTAAAAAGAATGACCCTGGAAACTACAGACCAGTCAGCCTCACCTCTGTGCCTGGCAAGATCATGGAGCAGATCCTGCTGAAAGTCCTGCTAAGGCAAATGGAAAACAAAGCAGAGGTGATTGGTGGGAACCAGCATGGCTTCACCAAGGGCAGATCTTGCCTGACAAATTTAGTGGCTTTCTATGATGAAGTCACAGCGACAGTGGACAAGGGAAAGGCAGCTGATGTCATCTACCTGGACCTGAGTAAAGCATTTGACTCTGTCCCACATGACATCCTGGTCACCAAACTGGAAAAGCATGGACTTGATGGATGGACCACTCGCTGGATAAGGAATTGGCTGGATGGTCGAACCCAGAGAGTGGCGATCAACGGCACAATGTCCACCTGGAGACCAGTGACAAGTGGTGTCCCTCAGGGGTCAGTGCTGGGACCAGTGCTGTTTAACATCTTTGTCAGTGACATGGACAGAGGAATGGAGTGCACCCTCAGCAAGTTTGCAGATGACACCAAGCTGTGTGGCACAGTCGACTTGCTAGAGGGCAGGGATGCCATCCAGAGGGACCTGGACAGGCTGGAGAGTTGGGCCCAGGCCAACCTGATGAAATTCAATAAGGCCAAGTGTAAGGTCCTGCACCTGGGTAGGCACAATCCCAAGCACAAATACAGGCTGGGTGGTGAATGGCTGGAGAGCAGCCCTGAGGAAAAGGACCTTGGAGTCTGGGTTGATGAAAAGCTCAACATGAGTCTGCAGTGTGCACATGCAGCCCAGACAGCCAACCGAGTCCTAGGCTGCATCAAGAGAAGCGTGGCCAGCAGGGCAAGGGAGGTGATTCTGCCCCTTTACTCTGCTCTCGTCAGACCCCACCTGGAGTACTGTGTGCAGTTCTGGAACCCTCAGCACAGGAAGGACATGGAAGTGTTGGAGCGGGTCCAGAGGAGGGCCACAAAGATGATCAGAGGGCTGGAGCAGCTCTCCTATGAGGACAGGCTGAGGGAGTTGGGGCTCTTCAGCCTGGAGAAGAGAAGGCTTCGAGGGGACCTGATAGTAGCCTTCCAGTATCTGAAGGGGGCCTACAGGAAGGCTGGGGAAGGATTATTTACAAGGTCCTGCAATGACAGGACAAGGGGCAATGGGCTTAAACTGGCAGAGGGGAGATTTAGACTGGATGTTAGGAGGAAGTTCTTTACAGTGAGGGTGGTGAGGCACTGGAACAGGTTGCCCAGGGAGGTTGTGGATGCTCCCTCCCTGGATGTGTTCAAGGCCAGATTGGATGAGGCCTTGAGTAACCTCTACTAGTGGGAGGTGTCCCTGCCTATGGCAGGGGGTTGGAACTAGATGATCCTTGAGGTCCCTTCCAACCTTACCATTCTATGATTCTATGATTCTATGAAAATCCAAGAGGTGGGAATAAGGATCTTCTAGGGAGCAAACCTGTTACTTATATAGCTCAACATTATTCTTTACATTAAGCTAGAAAGAGGCAATACCTTAAATCAAACTCTGTTTCATTTCCAAGTTTGTTAAACCACACTGAAGACATGTTCTGGGCCAACAATTAAGCTGAGAAATTTGTTTCAGTTCCTTACTACTGCTTTACATCATCAGGTGTAACAGAAAATTTACTGGTCTCTTAAATATTAGAGAGAAAAAAAAAATCCTGATTCAGTGAGCAGTAAGAAGTAAACATAGGAGCATCTCTCAGTTTACTTTTTATCTCTTACACACATATGGAGGGTGACATCTTGACTACAGATGGTCATGAGAAAGAAACACATCACGTAAACAAGATAAGGACTTGAGTCTTTCCTACAAGAATTTTCAATTTTATACAAGAAAAACACATGTAAAGTTTCTTTATATAGAAAAAGAAACATGGAAAGTGGGAAAAGAGCTGCAAAAATAACAATATATTTTTAAAAGAAATACTGAATTAATCCTTTGGCTACAAGCTCTGTGTAACCTCCCCTTGTGCCCAACTCCCCAATTTTCATTACAGTCTAACTATGAGAACCTCTCTGCATCAAGATTTTCCTCAGTTACATAAGCGTCTTTCGTGCCACAAACTTCAACGATGAACAGTTCAAAACAGTGGTCCATGACAACTACAAAGTAAAACCCATGTCCTCTTCTAAGTCTACTTAGTGCCAGGTATTTCGGGATATTTTCTAAGTCCAAAATGAAACACCGGTTTATCTGAGGAAATCAGAGATAAGAAACCAGTCTACTAGTCTTGCCACGTAGTATAGTTTTTATGGTCCACGTAGGTTGAATGCTCTGCGCGGCACAGCGCGGTACCTAAGCACTCTACAAGGGCAGAGGGGAAGGTCTGGAAGCCTTGTTTCTACCATACACTCTCACCAACGTAATCCAAACCCCGCTTCAAGACCTCAAGCCACGTTTTAGGAGCCCTCTCAAAACGGTAACTACATCGTACAGCAAGCCCCAGGGAAGCGCTGAAATCGACACTGCGCAGGCTGCGGCGGAGGCACCCTGCGGACCCTTTATGGGACAGCTCCGACCGTTGGTCGCGCAGCGACGGCACCGGAGCCAACCCCATTGCCTCCTTCCTCCCCTCCCCCCCACCCAGGTATAGGGATTTGTACCGCACTTT